>OX038877.1:3557055-3609555 GCA_943789525.1 Agriphila geniculea | reverse complement strand
CCTAAGGATGTGTCCGGTCCATGAAACAAAACAACTTTTTCCAAGAAACATGTTGAATTTCGGCACAAAATTTTGGTCATCTATTTCTTTTCTATTTCTTTTCTTTTGGTGATCTATCTGAATTGTATGAATTGTCCATCAGCCATTTTTAATGTCCTCACTGTAGGGGCACAGGCCTTCCCTATAGGTATAGGATAAGGAGGACGGGCCATAACCCACCACGCAGGCTCAATGTGGATGGGTGGTTCTTAAGTGCGCTGTACACATTGGCCCAACGCGTTGGCCCAACGCGTTGGCCCAGCGCGTTGGGCCAACGTGTAAAGACCTACTTGGCGGTATGTTGGGAGTTGGCGCGAGCGTTGGCCGGCGAACCGAGTATTGTCGGTTTTTCGTGCACACATCAAAGGATCTTGGCGCGCGCGTTGGCGCAGCGTTCACACGTTGGCGCCTTTTTAACCGACTTCAAAAAAGGAGGGTCTTAGTTCAACAGAATCTTTGTTTTTATGTATGTTACTCGATTACTCGAAGACGGCTGGATCGATTTGAAAAATTCTTTGTTTGTTTGAAAGCATATACTTCCAAATTGGTCCCATTGTTATAAGGTCAGGATGTCTGATGATGGGATCTTGGAGAAATCAAGGAACCTCTTCAAATATTATAGGCACACCTATAGCGATTTTGGTATTTTCTTCAGTAGCTTGTGCATTTGCATATGGAAAATACCATTTTGGTGAAACTGATGATGAAGACCATAGATGATCATCGGATTTATTCAATACTACGTGTTTCACTGGTGCGAAACGATTAAGTAGGTATTTGGATTTGGTTGCTAGGCTTTTTATGTTTGTTATAACATAATATATATTATGGTGAACTGGAGCTGGTAGTAAGGAGAACTCTGGAGAACTCCTCAACAACTACAGCCCCTGCGTCGGGAAAAGAGTATTTTATAAAATGTGATAATTCGTTAATATAAGGCTATTGTAACTTAAATAATATCGTCACTAAATAGACCTACTACAAAAAAGTTATAATAAAAAAGTTTATAAAAATACTAAACCCCCTTCAAGAACCTTAAAAATAACCGAACAAAAACAGCTTCGAAAATAAACGGCTCTAAAAAGCAAGAAATGAAATATTAAAATCTGCATAATAACTAACTCGAAAGTTTGTACGCATATCTAATATTAAACAATGTATTATGAAGTCGGGTGGAGTTTTAAATACTGAAATGAACAAATAATATTGAATCCAAAGCATAATATGCTTTGGATTCCAAATTATTGCCTTCTATTATTTATTAAACGCACTTCTATAACAAACATAATATTCAATATAAAAACAAAATACGTTACTAAGCTAGATAAATAAAACATATTTAACGTCAAAGATGTTTAGTAAAGTTATAGAAGTGCGTTTAATAAATAAAGAAACCAAAATACCTCAGTATGTTGGAAGAAAAATTTATATTCATGAAAAGTTTCAAAAATTCTATTGAGATTTCTGAGCTAGGCTGAACTAAATACATTATATTTTAAAACTGAAAATATTCTTTGAAAATTTGACCGATATATCGATATTTTTATAAATATCGATGTGTCGATATATCGATATTTTTTTCACTTTCGACATCCCTACACCAATGTGTAAACAGCGACATGCCCTGGCCGCGTTGGCCCAACGCGCGCGGCCAGTCGTTGGCCCAACGGTTGGCCCAACGCGCGCGGCCAGGCGTTGGCCCAATGTGTACTTCGGGCTTTAACGACTGCAAATGCAGCCGGGACCGACGGCTTAACGTGTCTTCCGAAGCACGGAGGAGCTCGAGATAATAAATTTTTAGTCACCCATCCCATGACCGACCCTTGTGAAAGTTGCTTAACCTCCGCAATCGCTGGGCCAGGCGCTGAACCACTGCGCCACCGAGCTCCGTATTTATGAATAATGTATGTTTTGTATGAATATTCAATTTTTTTACATTTTTGGCCCTGTGTTCCTTAGAAAATGTTGTTCAGTTTCATGGACTGAACACATCCTCAAAATTTGGATGGTGAATACAAAATGACCCTGTATATTTATTTTCTGAATACTTATAAATAATATACAATATAACCCTGGACCTTAAAAGCAAAATTACACTATCCACTTTATGTTCTATGAATTGAGCTAAAAGGCCAAAACACACGTAACACACTTTTTATCGTCACAAACGAAATAAAAAATAAGGTTTATGGAACACAAAATTGGGTTAGCAACGAGGATGCTAAGCCAGGCAGATATAACAAGCTGAAAGCTAGGAAATAGTGTTATCAGCCGGATTTGCTTGTACCGGCTGACGTACAAAAATATTTCAAACGCGAAAAACTGCAAAAGTGTACCGTAGCTTTCGCATTTTTCAGACAGGCCGGCAATTTATCGCTCGTAACTTTGTTGTGTGACGCGTATTTCATTTCAAACCGATTGTCCTGTGATCTTTGTCGTATACTACTACGTTTTTTAAAACGAATTCGTGTTATTCGTGTAGCCTGATAATTCGCTTTTCGGCGTTATTTAATTCAAATTTAAATATACCTAAGTGTTAATAACTTTGCAGTCTCTTTAACAAGGAGATATAATTGAATAAAATTCTTATAATATATTTATTGATACTTATTATGGTTATTAAAAGAATGTAACTTTTTTAGATTTTATAATACCTTACTATTTAAATAAATTACCTACCTACCTACAGAATAAGTACAAAGAAAATGCGAAAGAATTTCGCCTTAAGAGGGGGCTCCCAGAATTTCTCAATATTTGAACTCAAATAGTGACGTCTCTACAATCTCAATGAATGTCAAATTCAGATATATGCTTTTATGGACCTTCATTGAGTGGATGACGGCAGGATTTCAGAAATTATTGAGTTTGGCTCGATACTTTTATTTTCTGAAAACATGTCCTTTTTAGGGGAATTTTTGAAATATCTCTTTAATTATACATCGTTTCTGAGCAAAATTAATGTAAATCATTAGCAAATTACATATTCCAGTGACTGACGGCACCAAAATCGTATATAATAATTATTACTTTTGTTATTACCAAAAAAAGATTATAATACCAGCGCGCTACGGGAGCTGCCTTCGTTAGTACCGCGCAGTGCGCTGTCGAGGAAGGACGTGTGCCGCTCGCGCATCGAATTTTGGCACAGTTTTACAATCCATACAGTTGTTAAACGAATGTACTTGCGCAGAGCAACGCAGGGGATCTCGCGAAGGGTAGGTAGGTAGGGGTCAAATTTTTATGATTAAGATTGTTTATCCAAATGCAAATACATTACATAATTAAAAATGATAGAAAACTGAAAAAAACCCAAAAATAAAGTGACACGTAACATCTGGCAGTGCAACACAAGTACATGTAATTAGACACATAGGTACTTGTAAATAAATTATGTATTAAATCATCATCAAATTTATCCC
This sequence comes from Agriphila geniculea, assembly GCA_943789525.1. NCBI lineage: Eukaryota > Metazoa > Arthropoda > Insecta > Lepidoptera > Crambidae > Agriphila > Agriphila geniculea. The sequence goes on along the minus strand of OX038877.1, from coordinate 3,606,097 downwards.
GCGGCGTCGGCCGTCATGTCATCAAAGGCGTTTAACAACTGTATGGATTGTAAAACTTGGTATGGGTAACAAACAGCAAAGCGCGCGTGTCCATCATTCTGGCAGCGCCACGGTCTCCGATTTTTGCTATTATGTATTTTGTTCATTGGTTATAACAAAAATATGTGAAACGATCTTTAATTATTCTAAACAATAGATCTTTTGGCCATAGTTATCTCGAGAATAATTGGAATAGGTTTAGTTATTATGATATGTAACTATAAAATTACCTACGTGTAGATTCTTTCCATAAATGTTTATACTTGGAACCTGAAAACACTTTATAAATTGTATTACTTATATGCACATAACATAAGTAGGTAATTGCGTAATAATTTTTGTGTTTAAACACTTGTATTTATGGTTGTTAAATAAATTATGAAAATGTTAGTATGAAAAATGCAACTTCTTTAATATCCTCCATATAAAACGGCAACCGTAATATTTTTTTTTACTTTTTCTCCATCTACTATATTTTTACAAGTAATAATCTTAACAATACTATATTCTATGCAAAAAAGTTGGCAACCTTAGGATAGACAGACTTTAGGAGGTATATGTAGTTAAGTAGCTAGTAAGTACTTGTCATTTTCAACACTAATCTGAACTAGGTTTATTGATGTAGGTACTAGTAAGTGCGTGAATTGGCGAATAACTCATCTAAGATCATACCTAACATTAATTAAAAAAAAAATACCAACAGATGACAACTGTCCAACTTAAAAGCAATATCTCGAAAAGTAATCATCCTAGACTAGTGGTGTCTTTGAAGAAATGAAGGGTCTTGGTGAGATCTTCATTTTAGGTGACAGCTGTCAAATTTAAGTTTGACATTTAAAATGAAGATCTCACTAAGACCCATCATTTCTTCAAGGTCACCATCAATCTTAGGATGAGTACTTTCCGAGATATTGCCGTTTTAAATTAGACAACTGGCAAAAAATACATACAAAATGCGGCCGCCATTTTGAATTCCAAAACTAACATCAAAATTGTGCTTAGCACACTTTAAGCCCCTGTCATGGTAACAAAATCAAAATATAATTTTCAAGTAGATATCCAATTATGTATCTTTATTTTTTTGAAATTAAAAAAAGCAAATCCCGTAAACCGCATTCACTCAGATAGTTTCGCCCTTTAATCGCGCCGCCTTTGCACGTGCCGCTTCTTGTCAAAGGATGCCGCCGCATAAACAAAGGATACCGCGTGCGGCGTACACCCGCAAGTCAATTTGTATTTTGGCAGTTTGCATCGAAGCGCCGCCGTAGTGAAGGCTTGTGTTTGTTGACTCTGCTACGTATACTGAAAATATTTTTTCATCCTTGGGAGGACAGTTAAGTGCCTCAAGATGAAACTTTAAGTGAACCTACAAAAAAATACGGGTGTTTTGTAAAACATGTGTATTTTTAGGGTTCGATATGGAACGCCCAATGACGAACGAAAGCCAAGGCGTAGTTTCGTTACATATGTGTATGTTATTTGTATAACGTTACCAAAAACTTACCGGTATTCCTGTCTCTGAACACAAGTACTTGCGGGTGTACCGACACTATCTCAGCCCTTACATTTTTAGTCGTTGCGCCAACAGCTGTCTAGACGAACGGTGGCTTTTATTTCGCCAACTTAAAAATCGGACACTACCTTCCTGAATGCAATTACACTTCTCTGAATTTAGGAGCGACTTCATATCGAATTCGATATTTAGGATGATCTAATGAGCTCTTTAGAGAAATGAGAGTATTACAGATAATTAGTTCATAGCAGTGAACTAAAATCGATGGGGCCGAAAAAGTACAACCCGCTCAGCTTTAGTCGGGCCAGCCACGCACCCGGTGACTGACGATAGTGTTCTTTTCAATAAATTACAGTTTATATTGTAGAGAAAAGATAGAAAGGGAGAGTTTATTAGAAATGACGTCCTTTATAGTCAAATGGTGTAAAAGATGCAAAGAAGGCAGTAAAAGGATGCAGAAATAACGTATCTTATTTTTTCGTTTATGTACAAAATAGATCTGTAAGTATACAAATTATGGTCGCTAATAAGCAAACAGTATACACGACGCTTTATTTTTTTTAAAAAGGCGTTTAGCCTGGAACCAAGTTCATGAAAACATAGCACTTTATGAGTTGTATATAAATATACCAATGGCTAAATTTGTTCAACTTATAGTTTTTGAGATATTTAAGATTTTGCAGTGTAACGTTGTGGGATTTCCCATATCTCGAAAACGGTTTGTTGCAAAAGTTTGAAAAAAATACCAGTTATAGGCCGTAATTTGTTTAAATTTGTTCAAACATACGTATTTCGATTCATCAACAAATATTGATAAAATTAATTGTTTTTCAAAACTGGAAAAACCTAAAGCAGTACATTTGAAAACAAATAAAAAATAAATATACCTATGATATACCTTTTTAAGGTGTACAAATTTGGATTAACAAACTTTGAAAACAGAAATGTGGAAATCTCATGTTGGACGCCGTGAAGTGACGTGTGATACTTAAATATTTATTAGCAAAACATAATGAATGCGAAAATTTCAAATTATAAATATTTATTATTATTTTAATAATTTTACTTAATGTACTTAATTTTACAAAAGTACTCGTTCAACGCATTCATCCATAATACTATTAGATAGGTTGAACCATGATTCTTTTTAGTACTGATCTAAAAATCTGGTAGCAATTAGGTATTGCTAAAAACGAATTTAGTCGAAAATAGCTAAAGTAATAATTTCACACTAGATAATGTAACTTATACTTAAAACATTTCAGATTTTGGCTACATTAATATTTTTCTGCTTGACTGTACTATATATATATATATCGGTTATTAGGCTGCTAATTTGAGTTCTGTTGAGATTCTACTCAAATTAGCAGCCTAATAACCGATATATAGAACACCCGCAAGTATGGCGCGATCGCTTTTTCGTAGCCTCCGTAATTTAATCGGTTTATAGGAGAGTTTCTGGCACTTTATTGTCTTTTGAAATACTTTTAATTCATCTGAGATTTAAAGCTGAAACTTTTAGGGACGTTTTTTTAACAAAATGAACAAATTTGTTCACTATAGTTTATTGTTTTCCATTCAGAAGGAGCTGCGTATTCGATCGCCAAAGTGGAAAATTTGACAAGAAGCTTGAAATTTGAATAAAAATCTCTTTATATCTTCATATCGCGTAAAGTTTGTTTATCCAGATTTGTACACCTTAAAAGGGTATATCATAGTATATTTAATTGTTTTTATTTGTTTTTAAATGCACTAGTTTAGGAGTAAATAGTTTTTTTCCAGTTTTATAAAAACAATTAATTATATCGACATTTGTCGATGAATCGAAATACTCATATTTGAACAAATTTGAACAAATTAAGGCCTATAACTGGTATTTTTTTCAAACTTCTGCGACTAACAGTTTTCGAGATATGGGAAATCTCAAAACATTACCCCAGAAAAATCTTGAATATCTCAAAAACTATAAGTTGAACAAATTTTGCTATTGGTATTCATTTACAACTCTTCAAAAACTATCTTTCTATGTACTTGGTTCCAGGCTAAACGCCTTTTTTAAAAAAAATCTCAGATCTCGTGCCTTTCACGACCTTGAAAATGAATTTAATTAATTATTAAATTTGAGATTTTTGCATTTACAATGCTATTTTTAAACAATACTAATTATTAATAATTAATAATTAATTACCTAAACCAAAATATATTCGTAAACATTTTTTATTATTATTAAATATACCTATGTACATACTATAACTAAAACATCTTAGAATTTCTACAAAAAAATACCTAATAAAAAATTCTAATCAAAATCAAATGCAGTCTCGCGCTGACTTCATCATCATTTGAATAATAATATGTGCGATAACAATGTTTATCTAGGCATCATCTTCACATTCTCATTTAGAGACCGTTGTAAAAATTGATTTGGAATCGTAGCGTACTAAGAAAACATGAGACATGCGCTATCGAGTAATTTTAAATCTCGAAATTGAAATAACAGCAACCCACGAATATACAGCAACATCTTTAACATTAACATAGGTACCTATTTATTTCCTTTTTACACGTTATAAATACGGTAATTTATCTTAAAAATTCTAACCAATTAGTGCAAATGCTTTTCTGTATCCACTCCTAAGTATGGAGGTTCAAACTACAAACTCTCCTCTATTCAACATTCGCTCAAGATTCGTTTATTCGTTTGCCTATACAAAAAAGTGCCGTGTATCATGAAATCCCACGGTGCAGGCAATGGTCAGGAAATATAGACAAAACAATAGAAACAGATGCGCCGAAATAGTTTTTTTCGATGCTCACGTGCAATTGCAAGGCAAAGCCCGGCCTTTTGCATAAGTATAGAAACGCGTTATTAACCAAAATAGGGTTAATAAATAAATGATATCTTGTTCTTCGTATGGGTAATACTAATGGTGTTTATTTATCTTAGTTGTTTTACGTTAGATTTGACACCTAACCATTAAAAACTCATAAATAAATAATTATTAAAAAATTACATTAACAAAACTTAATACAAACATAAACTCATTTAATCTAATTTTACTTGATTTAAGAATTTTACAGAAGTATCAATAAATAAAAAATATATTTTTGTTTTGCTTTTAAAAACACTTTCATTAGGTACCTGTCCGATTTTTTTATAAAAAGAAAATAACATTTTATTACATTTACAACTCAAAATATAACTATAAACAAACATTTGTCTTTCAGACCATTAGCGTTGATACGACTGGTACTTACTAGTACACTACTGCGCTCAGCGCTCACTCACACGCTCCGCGCAAACTTTACTTCATAAAGGTTAAGCTACAGAATTATCCTTTTGTGTTATTTACCTCAAATATTTTTTTTAAAGTAGACCAATGTCATAACTCGAGGTGTTTTTAAATCGGCCCGATTTCGCGTTTTGTTTACGAGATATGATTTTTTTCTCGCCGAAACTGGGCGAAAATCGACCACATTTTTCACATTTTTGCGATTAAAAAAAAAAAGATTTTGAGATTTTTGAAAAAATTTAGCTTCAATATCTACGACACCAGGGTGATATCGCACTTTGGCTGGAAATCGGGCCTTTACAGATGCCTCAAAAAAAATATATTTTCAATGTTAAAACATTTTGCCGGGGAAACGGTACCTTAGCAAAATCAGTTTTTCTCGAATAACTTCGAAAATACAACTTGAAAAAATTTTGCTATACTTGAACAAATTGCATCTAACTATGATCTGTAATACTCTCATTTCTCTAAGACGCAACATTTTGCTGGGGTTACGCGTATGCGTAAGCGTAATGGGGAATAGTAAAAAGCATTTTCTTTAATTTCTTTCTTTCTTCTTTATAACCTACATAGCTTACCACAAAAATATAAATACTTATCTATAATAAAATTATTAGCTTTATAATTCTAATGAGTGTTTTTAGAACAGATCAAGCCTTGTTTGCTTGGCGAAATCTTAAAGAAACAAAACAATCATATAAAATATATATTTTTTAAATCGATTGAAAATTTTTGCACGTTAAAATCAGAAACCGGGGCGCTGCCAGAACGATGGACACAAAGCGCTCGCGCTGATAGCCGCGCGATAGCGTGCGGGAGCGAGACAGTTGCGAGTAAAATAAGCGGGCGAAGGGCAGCGAACGCACGTAAAATTTTTACAAGCGCCCTCTTAAACTAAAGCATTACTTTCTTCCTACATAAGTGTATAGCAACTCGCCGCAACCCAGATAAACCCTGCGAGGTTTTCGTGGTGCGGTCCATAATTGTTAAATTGTATATTGATGTGTAATAAAGAATTGAAATTAAAAAAATTGAAATTATAATTACCTACCTATACAGTAATAAGTTTGTTACAAAAACTACATTTGGATGGAAAGGTAATGAATTCATAACAAAAAGCACTATGATCATGGTCAATCAATAATATAGAAATTGACATTATGAACAACAACTTGTTGTAGAAAGTTGGATCGTTATTCTACAAATAATGTGAGATTTATTTATAAGACGAGTAATTCGGGAACGATCAACAAAATGCAGGGCGGCAAAATAATAAAACTTGTCGGGGAATACGGAATAGGCCATCAATGATGTCCAATAATTTAATCGTTATTTGAAACCTGGAAGTGATAAATGGAGTAAAATTGATACAGTACGAGGCATATATCTTGAAATCGGGTGGGGATTGCGCGGAACGCGAATTTTGGGCATGCGTTGCGGTGCGGTGAGGGGCGCGGGAGAAGGGCGCGCGCTATTGGTCGCTCACAAGAGCACATGCGCGAACTTATCCCTACTCCGTCGAAAAAATTTCAAGATACATGCCTCGCACCGTACGCGGTGGTACCCCAGATAAGGTCATAAAAAGAGAGGTCGACTACAAAAGAGGTGGGACGATGACTTAAGAAAATTCGCAGGAGTTACTAAGAAGATAGTGGCGGAGAACCGGTGGGAATGGAAAAGGTTGGAGCCGTTGGAGGAGGACTTTTCCGACTGGTAATCAGTGCCCTTGGCACGAACAGCTATCGAGAAAAAAAACGCGCGTAATAGTACTCGATAGAGTAATTATCTGTGGAAAATTTAATTTCACTTTACGGCGATAGATGACACCAGGGTATGTTAACGTTATTTTTGAATATAACGTTGTTTCTTACTTTTTTACCGATAATTTTAACATTACCTAACGTTATATCAATAAATAACGTTAATTTTAACGTTAATTTGAGAAATAACGTTAAATTTAACGTTATTTATTCCTTTTTTACCAATACTTTAAAATTAACTTTATTCCAATTAATAACGGTAATTTTTTACCGATAATTTTACCGGTACTAAATTTAACGCTATATTTAACGTTAATTTTACCGGTAAAATATTTTTAACGTTATTTTTACCGGTAAATTTACCGATAAAATGTTTTAACGGTATTTTTAACGCTATTTTTTTATAACGTTATTGTTTTTAACGCTATTTCAGTCCCTGGATGACACTGTACAAATTTCCTGTATAAAATTACTGTATCGAATGTTTTTACGCGCGTTTTTTTCAATAGCTTTTCGTTCTAAAGTTACTTACCAGCAAAAAATAAACAAAGCCCAAATACTTAACTAACAAAGAATGTCTGATGCAAATGGCTTTTATTATTATCATTGATATTTGAAACCTTTAATTGCTGCAGCTGTTCCTTAAAGTCCGACTCTGCGAAGGTGATGGAAGCTGCACAGGTGATGTTGGCTGCCTCCAGCTGGGTGACCAGCTCGTTCACAGCCAGGGAGTATATCTCTTCATTCTGGGAGAAAGCCGTCACTGTATCCCAACCAAACTGCCTGTGAAGGTTAAAAAAAAGTTTAAAAGAGTCACCGACTTATTAGTAAAAAAAATCGGGTTATACTCCGGGAGTGCCGGCAGAAGTTAAAACTTGAATATTAACGTTGTGCATTTTTGATATTTTGAAATTAGCGGCAAAGGATTAAATTATTTCTTTCCTATTACTATACAGTCATACAATTCAATCAGTTTGTAATTAGAGAAAAAAAAGCCTTTTTAATTTCAACATGCACGCATTCTACGATTTAAACTTATAGTCACAGAGTATACCTAAATAAGTCTATGATTCACCGAAGTGATCGCTGCTATTAGTTCCATTTTCAAAATTAGCGCGTTGCTGGTGACAAGTGTTTACGTCTTAAAATGACGCGCCACCATTTGTTTCTAACTTTGTTTCTTTTATTCTTTTGACAAATGATAAAGATAAAACATTTTATCGGTGCAACAGCTAAAATAGAATTATTAGGCGCTTATGAATAAGGCTGTTACTTTGTAAGCTCGATTCTTCTTGGATTAGTCTACCACAGTCAAGGTCTGTGTGTATCATAATAAAATTATCTGCATTTTGAACATAATAGTTTTAAATCGACATGCGACAATTTCATTAGTAATTTCTTATTTGCTAAATGGTGTTCTGACACGCCGAAATTTTACAAGTGTGGATACACCTTTACTATAATTTAATTCAGAATAGTGTGGGAGGCATTCCTAAAATGATTTAATGTGATATTTCGATAAACTGCCTCAGCAATTTGAAAGGTGTTATTTGTAATTGTGGTATCTCAGAATTTACGTTCACATACCCTTAGAATCATATATCTTAGACTTGAAAACTATAGTCGCAAACTAGAGAGACTACAGAAGCACAGAATATTTTAAGATAGGTACTACAGAAGTTAGGCTCGAGCGCGTATAGTACTAATATTAACTTCTGTAGTCTCTCTATTTTGAATTTTGTGTTGTTGTTAAGGTACCCTGAGCGAAAGTGGCGCCGCGTTGAATTTTATTTAATATTAGAATTCTAATACACAATTTTAATAATGTTTATCGTGGAGATTTTAGGGCCCACAGTCTAGAATTTTTAGGCGGTATTGTTACATTTCCTAGTAGTCACTGCTAGAAGTAGATAGAAAAACTGCTAAAAGTGGCCGTTTTTGACACATTTGCTATCTACTTCTACGAATGACTACGAGGGCATGTAGTGATACCTTCTAAAAATACTAGACCACGGGCCCTAAAATCTCCACGATAAACATTATTAAAATCTTTTTCTATTAATAACTTATTAAATAAAAACCTCTGAGGGCGCCACTTTCGGTCATACAACCACCTTAAGTCAGTGGCGTAGCGTGTGTTTGTGCCGCCCGGGGCAGACCCGAATTTCGCCGCCCCCTATTTTCGTTATAAGTCAAGAAAATCAGTAATTTCTTAAAAAAAAATACAAAAAATTAACTCTTCGGGTTTTTTCGGTGCATAATCTTTTATGTAGCTGCGCGCTCCGGGCCATACGGTGATGATGATTTGGTTAAAATAATTACAATCAACCATATCGCAGTCCAGTCGCGGCGTGCGTAGCGCGCCGCGCGCTCCGGCACAGAATACATAATAGTGCTCCGGGTTGTACTGTGATGATGGTTTGGTGAAAATCGCTACAATCAATGAGAGTGTAGTACTTATTTTCTTTTTATTTTTTTTTTGTGAAATTTTGCCGCCCCCCAAAAAGTGCCGCCCGGGGCGGTCCGCCCCCCCCCGCCCCCTCCACGCTACGTCACTGTGTTAAGTAAACGATTTAATAAATTAAAAGGTAACATAAATTAAACAATAGCCTAATTTAAGTAATACTGTAATCAATCGTCAATAATTTATACGATGAATAAAAAAATAACATCTACTTTGTTGGGTATAAAAATGATGCAGCCAACTAGCTTAGCAAATACGCGCATTTTCAACCACCAGCGACCTGAATAATACCATTTTTTTAAAAGTATTTTTGCCTATAGAAGGCAAAAAAATGTTGAATATAAACAAACAATAGCTAATGTGGTCCGTGTTATCTTGAATCACGTATTTTAGTAGTAGCAATGATAAGGGATATGAGGTATTGTTGGGTCACCTATCCGAGACATGTCTGTTTGCTCTCTCTTGAGTTCTTGACACGACAAAGGCAACCCAATCAAACCTGGTACAGGCAGGGCAGATCATCTTTGCTTTCAAAGCTGGATTTTCAACTGAATCAGATTAATCTGTGACTGGGAGCTCAGTTAGTAACTAGTTAAGCTCTGTTATGTGATTGGTTGATTGGGATTTAAGTGCGATTGTGCCTTTTGATCGTTTTTAAAGATATGATGACTTATTAGCTTTTTGGGGCTTTTTGGTATTTAAAATTATGTACTAACTATGCAGAAGAAATGTGAGAGAATCGTAAGTTAAAAATAAATTATTTTTGTTTTGAAAACTATCAGCCCTACTGATAAACATCAAATGATTCATGAGTACCAATTTAAATACAATCATTAAAATTAATTGACGTTTGCGCTCAAAATGTTCGTTCAGTTCACTAAATTGGCTAAGTACTTACTCATAGTAATTAACTTAGGTTAGGTGTACAAACGTACATCAAAATAAATATAGTCAAACGCTAATTTAATAATGAACTTTTAAGTTACTTATAGTATAAGTACTTCTGTCAAAAATTAGAACCTTTTAATTCTTGCAAATTACTGAGTACGTCAACAAAATAAATTGGTTCCAAAAACTCACTAAATACAGTTGGCTAAACGTACATACTGAGTGGATACTTGAATCCTCCTGGAATATCAGTCTGACTGTAATGTGTCTGATAATTGAAACCTCGAGACTCCTACAACGAAAAAAGAATTACGAAAATCGATGTGATCGTTCGGTTTGTAGTGAAGCAGGACGACGGCTATTCGTTTGATTATCGTATTTCGGTTTTCAGGATAAGCCGTCTGAAATCTGCCGATGGATGCTGAAGTGTCGGTTCCAATCAGATTACACATTACCTTTTTAGCAGATTCACTTCTCGAGATAGATCACGTAAGTAAAGTAAATGTTGTTGTCGTTGATTATTTATAAGTTAAGGATTTAATTTATGTTTATTTATCTTGTTAGAGAAGGACAAAGAATATTTTTTTACCTAAACTCCCATGAAAGTTATAAATTATACTTACCTATTTTTGAAAGGTGTGGATTGCAGCAGAGTAGAAAAGCATTGACACAGACTAAAAAAGTTTCCGACGGAGAAGAAAAACTTCACACAGGGGTAGACAGCAAATTTCCGAACAGAAAACGGACAGCAGCCTACCAATACCGTGGAGATTATGACCAAATTCAAGAATAAGGCAATAATTCAAGAATAGCCTTGCAGTGGTTTAGACGGTAACGGTATAGGATTGTTTACCCCGAATTCTTTTGGCTACGGAACCATTTTTGTTTCACCGTCTTTGGGCGGAACCTTAGCTCAAGTAAGAAGTAAACTAAAAGTAACATTATTTTTTTACGTGAAATCACACTATACTCAGGCTTTTTGGCTTGGTGTTCGCATCTTGTAAGTATGGTTAGACTTCAAAAGAAGGACTTTTTAAGATAAAAATATTTTTATTTAGTATTTAGAACAAAAAGATAATTTACTTAACTCTTGAATTTTCGCGGAACCCCTGAGAGCCTCTTACGAAACCCCAGGGTTCCGCGGAACACCATTCGGGAACCGCTGTAGGTCTAAAAGGCCTACTCAAATCTGACCGGTATCCTGTACCGGTGGAGGTAGCGATATCCCCGATGTGTATGCGGTAACGCGCTGTTCAAAGGAGTTCCGCAACAGCTGTGGTAATGCCCTACAAAATACCGGTTGGGATATCGGTCGGGTATACCGTTACCGACACCGGTGCAGGATACCGGTCAGGTTTGAGTAGGCCTTTAAGCTGATAAATGATGATAATGAATAATTTTTGAAGGAGGTGTGTCCACTAACCTGATGAAAGCGATCCTTGCGGGGTTGTGCGATGAGTCCGGTGCCACGGTGCGACAGAATAGGGGGAACTCTGAGCGATCGGAGAGTGCAGGTGAAGTAGATCCAAAAGACACCTGCAAATAAATAACTAAGTATATATAGACTCCTGAGGAAAAACAAGGAAATCGAAGACCTAGTATCCGCTCCTAATATCTTGGGAGAAATAAAATCAGCGCGACTACATTGGCTGGGGGATGTCATTCGAATGGGGACGGATCGAACGGTGAAAAGAGCGTACATGGGAGTCCCACGGGGCGCCACCCGATAGGCAGACCCAGATATCGCTGGGCAGATCAGGTCACCAAAGATCTCGCCGAATTAGAAGCCACAGATTGGTCATAGCTGGCACTAAATAGGAAGGATTGGCGTGCTCTATTGTCGGAGGCCAAGATCCATTTCGGGTCCCTGAGCCACAGCAGTAAGTAAGTAAGTAAGTATAGACTCCTGGCTGGTTGACGTAATCAATCATAACTATCGTACACCTTGAATGATATTTTCTATTCCCGATCCGGGCACAGCTTAAGTTAATGACTTGATAAAATAAAGTATAATCAACAAGTATTTCACTTTAATGTAGTTATGTGTAACTGTATTGGGTAAATTACGTTCAGTTTTTTTTTATAAACAAATACTGTGCGTAAAGTCCGTTTTTTATTATTTGTTTTATTTAATTATACAATTTTCACAAAACTTGGACCAAAAATGCCACTTAAAAAATAAAAAAAATCTAAAATATGGTCAATTCAGACTAACCAATTAAATTAATTTAGTTCTGAATAAAAAAGACAATTAAAAATACTTAATAGGATTCACCATATCTAAAGATACTAATCTTTATAAATAAATAAAAGAAATGAATGCGCGCGAAGCGTAAAACGCTGTGAAAACGCGCTACAGCTATTCCGAGAGTGCGAGAGACAGCCCTGCCGATATTGTCCACGTAGAGGACGCCGAGCGCTAGGTACTTTTTTCATACCTACGCGCGGAGTGATAGAGCCCTGGTATAGCTTAATATTGATTAGATATGATATGCGATTTGACCTAAGTTTATCTGATAGAAAATCTAATGTTTGTCATTGTCAGTTAACCACACCGCAAAGAAGTTGCATTACATTGATTTTATTTATTAGCGACAAAAAACATTAGAATGGACTGTATTTTTTAATCTAACAGATGTTCCATGATGTAATGGTGAATAGCATTTTTTCATTCGAGCTTCATCGATCGATAGCTAGATTATAACTAACTGCAGGAACAAACCTGAGAGATAATCAAATATTGGTTACGCATCCACCGACTTATTGACAAGCCAATATCTGCTGTAGAATCCCGAAAATTGAGTCCCAATTCAATTGCAGTTTGCAGATGTTCCGAACTGGTAGCTTAACTTCCCTGACGTAGGTACCACACTTGTAACAGTTTGGCAGAACTTTGCATGTCATACTCGATAGATCCTTGTATCTGGAACTTTGAACAATAGATCCGGATTGGTTTGTACTATATTAGATTGTTATAAATATATTAAGACGAGCGTTGACGAGTACAATATAGCGGTGATAGAAAAATAAAAACAAAAAATCGACTTCAAAAAAAACCTGCCTCTAAAAAGCAAGAAATAATATTCAAATCATTAGATACGCATTATAACGTCTATTGAAGTCGGGTGGGGTATGAACGTACCGTACCTACGTACGTACGGGAAGTACAATTTCCTTTTTTTTTTCTAAAATCTTCATTTTAAGAACCTTATTTTTTTTGTAGTCGGTTAAAATGACTACACTAAAGGTATCCCCTTTCCAACACAAAAAACTTAATCTAATTCGGTTCATAAATAACAAAGTCGTCAAGGTATTGATGCAAAATCATAGTATTTTCAGGATAACTTGAAAACCACTCGACCGATTTTAAAAAAAATTAAATGGGACCTTCTCGCAAACAAACTCAATCGAACAAAAAAAGAATCATCAAAATCGGTCCATAAATGTCGAAGATACGCGCAAACAACGATAAAAAAAAACATACAATCGAATTGAGAACCTCCTCCTTTTGTTGAAGTCGGTTAAAAATCCGTCTATTTTAAACTCAATCAAATCCAAAACTCAAATAAAAATGTATTTTATGACAATTAATGGTTCTAAGTCTGCATACTTGTCATGTTTCCTTTCTCACTCTTTATGGTAAGTAGTTAATAAGTTGGTTGTAAAATAATCCTAAGTATATGATTATTCTCTACACAGCATAGATCTGCCTTAAAATTTTTACTAAATAGTCCATGAGAACGTTCGTGGCACGCGAGGTTCCAAAATGTGCGAACTGAGTAGCTATATTGCGCGCTCCTTTGCACTTATTATAGGCCATATTGGTTCAGTGCCAAAATGTACATTTCCCAAAAGAACAGATAGGAATAACTGATTTTAAAGTACCAGGATCACATAAATTTGGAGAAAGTTAACTTCTATTATTAAAAAAAAAACTTCTTTTATATATTTTTTAAATAAAAACAATAAAAAACAACTTTTTGAAACCGTACATTTTAGCACTGAACGGCCTCTCGGACTATAATTTCAATGGCACGCGCAACCTGACTGACGTCACTGACGCGTTTTACAACCCCGTGTGCCACGAACGTTCTCATGGACTATAATAGCCTACCTGGACAATGTTCCAGTACGGGACGATCTTGGCGATGCTTTCAGTGACCTCGGAGCAGGCAGTTCCCAGCAGCATCACCATCCTGGACTCCCTCTCTGTATACAGGGCGTGGAAGAAGCGGTCTACGCCCACACCAGGGTCACACTATGGACGAATGGAACAAAATTGTCACAATACTGAAACAGGTGGTAGTGTTGTTTAAACGGAACAACTTTCTCCAAGCAACATAGGTCGAAATAATAATACCTTTTTTTTCGCCTTCCCACAGTAAGGGTCCCCCCAGACCTACCGGTTTCTTTTCTTTGCTTTGCTGTTCGGCAATGGAGCGCCGGCCAAGAGTACATTCATTCAATCTAAGTACATTTCACATATGTGAGCTTTGTTCCTTAAACGATCGTTATGAAAACACAAAAAAATAGTTCAGGTAGATGCCACCCACGACCCTGTTCACAATCTACATCAGTTTGCGATCGATTTATTTTTAGCAATCGGAGACCATGTTCAGGGTGGCATATCTCCCAGAAGCTTCCCACTTCGCAACCCAGACGATTATATTTGATAACACCAAGCTAATAGCTATTTTGCCAATTTGGTCTGCTCCCAATATGCGATAGATTGAAAATGGCCCTGTTGGTCGGCGGTCTAAACAGCAAGGTAGAACAGCAAAGCAAAGAAAAGAAACCGGTAGGTCTGGGGGGACCCTAAGTCGGTCAGCTGACTAATTATTTTGTATGGGAGAATATTTTTTCCGTTTTTCGAACTAATGTTCCTTGTAGAATATTGTTCAGTTTTTGCAATACTATCACCTGGGGCCGTACCGGCTAACGAATCGAGCTTCGAAAAGTCTGCCGGGTTTCAAATTAAAACAGATAAATCGAGCCCCAATTGGGCCAAAATGGCGAACCCTAATTCATGAGGTCACACCAACATCAATATGTTCCAAATAACTTCAACAAATAGTACATTAAGTAATTCCTTACTTTGATTTATCTGTTTTAATTTAAAACTCGGCAAATTTTCTGAAGCTCGATTCGTTAGCCGGTACGGCCCCTGTTTCAGTATCATCCATCACTTTATTGGTTCCACCTTATTAATTATAATATAGTGAACACTTGACACATACGTAAATAGTCAACATTCTTAATTAATTTTGATAATTTGCTCTTGACTCATACCTTAGTATCATTGGTGATGAGATTCAGCTCATATCCTGGCAGAACAGCTCTCTGGTTGACATGATCCACTGCCAACCTTGCCGCAGCCAGCTCTGAAGCGCCATCAGCTCGAGGGGTATCCCCTACTGATAGCTCGAACAATCCCAGGATTGAGACTATGCGGTTACTTGTTGATTTGGGAAAACCTGTGCAACAACAGAAAGACAAAATTAAGCTATTGAAAATTAAATGCATAAATAAAATCACATTTCCAATAAAAAATCAAAAAGACTATTAATGACCTAATTCGTACCCAAATAAGATGAAGAGAACAGGGGACCTATTACAAAAATAACGTACGCAATTTGCGTAACGCAGTCACTTGGCCACGATAGTCGTCCGCAGTTCGTTAGTAGTAATTATAACAAACATTTTGAATTTAGCTATCGTAGCCCATAGACTACTGAACGAACGATGTGAGATACGCTAGAGAGAAACTGTCAAACTTAGGCAATCAATATCGCATACGAAAGTGATTTGTAATAGGAAACAATCAAAACAAAGCAGCTGCGTGTATCGCATTAAACTTTTCGTAATAGATCCCCAGTATATACAACATGTTACAAAAAAAAGCATATAGCTGAATATGGTAGATATCGTATACAATGCATACAACCCCGGAAATTTGTTATAAACCCTGAAAGCTGACACTTTTTTGAAAAAATATATTTTTTTCCATCATAAACGTGGCAACTCAGACCTAAATCGTGTTTTGATTTTTCCCATTAATGGGACTGTTTATCGAAAACAATTTTATTGTTTATTGGCGTCTAGGATTGTAATTTTGCAGTTTTCCATACAAATAAAATGCAAAATTTTACGGGTTATTATGAACATCCTGTTAATACTAGCCTACTACACTCGCGACGCGTGCAAAAGTATGGAATCACAGGCCTATTTTCATACAAACGAGGTAACTTTGAAGCTTTGGTTCTCCGCCGAAGATTAAACGGGGTGTGATCTGATGATGGCTTAAATCGCTGAAGAAACCCAACGGATCAGAAGAGTCGTTTACACTAGAGACCGTATGGAGTTTTAAGTGTTATATTTTCCATACTTTTGATTGTAATTTTAGCTTGTTATTGTTATTTTTTTTTATTCAACCCTGAGTGACTCATCTAATCCGTTAGGTGTCATTAGCATTATGGGCCTCCGCCATTCATTCTTTGAATCGCTAACATCAGATCACAGCCCGTTTAATCCTGGGCGGAGAACCAAAGCGTCGAAGTTACCTCGTTTGTATGAAAATAGGCCTGTGATTCCATATTTTTGCTCGCGAGTGTAGTAAGAATAAAGTGAAGTAAGTAAACCCAAAGATTTAAATCGTTTAAATCTTTGAGTAAACCCTTAAGGCTGTAGACTCGCATCACGTTCCATTTTTAAATTTTCAATACAAATGATCAAAACAACTCTGCGCGAGCCCTAATGAGGGCGAACTTTGAAAATTCCTATTAAATTATTAAATAGATATAAATATATTCAAAACACGCAATACATTAGACAAATACCTCATTATTGCTAAGAAAAATTAAAAATTTCTTTAGATTCTGAAAATACCAGTAAAAAAACATGTCAAAGTGTACCATATTGAGCATTTTTTTAATATTTTGTTTCTCTGTGATTAATAGCATTTTCTTAAATTTTCTCTCTATAGGAAACTCCTTGACAATACGAACAATAAGTGAAAAAATAAATATGAGTCGTATTCTTATTTGTTACAGCTGAAACGTTTTTGAAAAATACCTCTGACAAGCAAATTTGAAATTCCACTTGAACAGATTGTATATACTTTTTAAAATACCTGACAATTTATTGTATTTTTCTCTCTAAACGGCACTAATTTAAGAATTTTGCTTCCTAAAACTAAAGTTTACATCAATAATAATGCTTTCATTCTTTAGATAACTTCATTGGAAAAACACTAATTTCGTTGAAATGCAAATATACAGCCTTATAAGTGTTTTATTTCAATGTTTAATACGCGCGAAAAATATGAAGCTAGATATTTCGTTAAAATCTTACAATATGCGGTCCGTATGCTTGATGTTTAACTCCTTCGTAATTCCTACATTTTAAACTATGTAAAAATCTTTCATCTCCTTAAGTAAGTAATAAAGAATGTGAAAAGTTATAGAGACATTTTATTCCACAGAAATGCGTCCCGAAACAAACGACGATCATTATTCACAAAAAAAGAAAAACAATTATACAAAGAAGGTTGCATATCGAAAGTATACAACCTTTGGTTTGTCTTTGAAAAGGCATTAATTTTTATATTTTTTGCTATAGCGTTGCGTACCTAAAACAGAAAATCCTTCGAAATGTTTACTATTTTACTGGCCAGTCAAAGTTTTCCTCGGGGAAAGATCAAAATGGCTTTTATTTGCACGATAAAAACGCAACCTTTGTATGTATACGTTTTTCAGGGTCCATGCGGATTGGTCCCAAGATTAGTCGGGGATTAGGGATCCTTGAGGGTTCCTAATGTGTATTTAATGATGTTTCTTGTAGCATTCATACATTTAATATCTCATTTCTTAACATAGGTCATTTCCCACATGAAATATGATATTTATTTCTTATACTTACTTGTGGCCGAATTGAATACAATTTGGCAAAATGTTTTTTCATACAAGTATCGTTACCTTGCATTGATTTATCAGTCGATAATGCGATAGTATTTAACTATTGAACTTGATTTCCACGAAATAAGTTTTCACAATAATTTACAATTTCTTTTGATAAAAAAATATGTTTTTCATAGCAATGTTGGAGACATATTTCATTTTGTAAATCAACTTTCAGATGGTAAAAAGGTTAATGTCTTTACCCCAATACATTTGAAAAATACTGAAGTAAACCATTATGTGTGATGGATGTCCCAACCTGTATTTCAACCGTGACGGTGGCTTTCAGTTTTAACGATACTAGTTACCGTAGCACGAACTGCTATCGAAAAAAATAACGCGCGTAAAACATTCGATATAGTAATTTTGTATGCGAAATTTTACAGCGCCATCTACCGCCGAAAAGTGAAATGAAATTTTCCATAGATATACTAATATTGAGTACTTTTACGCGCGTTTTTTTTCTCGATAGATGTTCGTGCTATGGGTACAGAACCTCAATCCTGCGAATGTTACCGTTATACTTTTAATTAAACGATTAATCGTTTCTAATGGTGTTCCACGCACGCTTGCACTGTCATAAAATTATCAGACCTTATGTATAGTCAAACTCCTAATTCTACACGCCCTAACTTCACAAATTCTACACCTGTCAAAAGATGCGGTTTGGCCGTTTCGTTACTGCAAGAATACAATAGTTCTAACAGAAAAGTAATGAACAGTATACAGGGTCATTTTGAACTTACCATGCAAATTTTTAAGATGTGTCCAGTCCATGAAACTAAACAACTTTCTCTAAGAAACATGTCTCAAATTTCGCCACACAAAATTTTGGTCATCCCATACTAAATTGATCACGTGATCTCTCTAATTTGTATGGAAAGTCGATTTTTATTTTATATATTTGACCATGTGTTCCTTGGAGAAAGTTGTTCAGTTTCATGGACTGAACACATCCTCAAAATTTGGATGGTATGTTCAAAATGACCCGATATAAAATTTTTAACTTACGCCCATACGAATGTAGCGAAATGGCCAAGCCACATAGTTTATGAAGTTAGGGCTAGAGTTGTAAAGCTAGAAGAGTGTAGAGCTAGAAGCTTGGCTCTACATGAGGTCTGATAACTTTTTGACAGTGCGAGCGTGCGTTTATTGGTGGGATAATCGTTTCTAATGGTGTTCCAATTAGTACCTATTGCGTTTTGTGATTTAAGACAGGGGGCTGATTAGTTCATTACGTAACTATCAACAACTATCAATCTGTAGTGTGGTCACCACAATGTTATAAATACGTAGACATGCTGGAGTCAATTCAGAGACGTTTCCTCAGGATCCTGACATTAAGGTATGGTAATAAAGAGAGCTCACAACGTACGCGGAACGATTACGCTACTTCAACTTAAAGAGTGTCGAGAGCCGACGCAAGGTGCACGACCAAACCTACCTTCACAAAATCGTACACGGATCACTACTACCACTCTGATATTCACCTCAGGATACCGACGAAATCATCTAGGCATGATCGTCCCTTCTCTATTCCATTCTACGGTACGAAAGTCTCATTCCACAACCCCATATTCAGAATGTGTCGCGAACATAGAATATATGCCTGATATCTACGCTTCCTCGCTCAAAAAGTTCAGAAGTTCACTACATAGGTTGGTTTGGTAGACTATTATTGATTTATGTTCAATTTGTATTTGTTCCATTTTATTTTAATCAATAATCAATTAATTTTGTAATGTAATTTAATCTTAATCAATTTAATTTAATAAATATTCAACTTAATTTATTTTATGTAATTTAATTTAATTGATGACTTGCCGATTAATCATGTTGTTCACACATATTGTCGGAGTTGCAGCCTACTTGCTTACTTTTTTTAAAGTTGTAATCTATATAATGTATTTGTTGTAAATCTGTTTCGTGTTACAAATAAATAAAATAAAATATAATACATTGCTGCTTTAAGTAAGATAGCTGTCACATTGGTTCTTACTAAAGCAGCAATGTAACTGCGATTGATAATAATAATAATAAAAAGCATTTATTGTCTCTGCATTGATTGCAACGATGTTACAAAATCAGGGGGCAGATCTACTCAAAGTGTGGATCGTAAGCAGCTTGGGGTTCGCAAAATGTAATCGTAGGGGTTTCCAAAAATATTATTGCCCGATCGTATCGCGTGTCTGTGGACGTCGTTTATTTAGTGTAACTAGGTATTAAAATATTTTTTCAGTTTCAAAGTTCAAAGTTTTTTTTTTGTGTATGAAACTACTTGCACAATTTGTAGTCAAATCAGTTTTCGTGAAGCTAAAAGTTTGAGTAGATATTAGAACATTGCATCAAAAAGCAATACTGCAGCAATATTGACACACGACTGATATGTTAAAATCTTGCAGAATCGAGGGCTAACCTTTTTCAAATAGAGTGATTTATAAGCGAACATAAAAAATGCTTTAAAGTTACAGGAAGAATTCCAAGAGCGTCTTTGTTTCCGTTTTGCAAGTATAATTTTCCAATGAATAGATAATAATATAATTATTTACATGGACAGAAGAAGAAGGACTCCTTTGTATCTTGTAATTTGTTATTAAAAAAAGGTTAACAGTTAACACATTGCCTTTTTCATACTTTATTCCTAATTCTCATTTCGCTTAATCATTTTCTTACTTCAACTTTGTACCTACCATAATTATCATACTTTCATTAAAAACGAATATAATTATTTTTATTAAAACACAGTAGTAAATTTTTTCGTTAAATAATAAATTAGAAAATTTCTCTCACCTTTAAAAAAATAGTAATTGCATCCGGTTTTCGATAAAACAATTTCTATTGTGGCAAAAAAGATTCTACACAGAAGATTCAATTTAATAATCAATCGCTTGCCATTATTTATAAGTCAATTCCCTCGCTTTATAAAGCAATTTTCGCGAGGTGTTCTTTTAATTAAAATTTAATTATAATTTCTCGGTATGGGCGGGCCTCCAAGGGAAATTAATTGAAATAATGCTAATGTTATCATAGGACTGTGCACTAATTGACTGTGGATTACGTGCAATTTTGTTTTAGATTTATAATGGAAAACACAGAATTGTAATTTATTATTGTGATTGAAAAGAAATATAAAGAAGGTGTGTTTTAATTTGATGTACTTGTTTAAGGAACATAGTAATAATTAAGACACATGGCGGACCTTGACAGACTGATCGTACTCTCCACGTTTGTTAAGCAACGTTCGGTCCGGTCAGGTGTCGGATGGGTGACCGTTAAGTGTCATTACAACTGAGCGCTTCCGTGCTTCGGAGGACATGTTAAGCCGTCAGTCCCGGCTGTTGTCATCTGATAACAGTCGTTAAGCCAAGTTAGAGGCCCTAGGCGGCTTGATAAACTCAGGCCGGATGTGGCCACTAATCTTCATACGATAAAAAGAAGAAGATACCAAAACTGTATGGATTATAATTGATTCAAACCTACTGTTTTAGATAGGCACCTTGGTCACAATCGATTTTTTTTTCGTCTTGTCAATTTGAACATTACGGGCAGCATTATGATTTCCAATTTAGTTAGGAGAGACCGAAAAAGAAGAAGAATTTAATAAAAATATAAAATATAACTGCGATAAAATAATTTATAATACAAATATATACAATATGTTTGGTTAGCGATGTCGGAGCTTTTAAAGGCAGATAATATGATAAATTTTATCGACAAAATCCTCTACATGTTGGGGTCTATCCCCTCTCCTGTTGGAATGACCGGCATTTTAAATTTAACTTTTTATTTTAGTTGGCCCTACAGAAAAATATTAATTTCTCTATAGTCCTACAGTTATAAAAAAAAACTTTTTGCAAGCTAATAATATCACCTATTAAGAAAAAAAAAAATAACTTTGTCAACTTTTCACTTTAATTCGTCATTAAAAATTACTAAATAATTTTGAATAATTTTTTTATAACTGTAGGACTTTTAAATCCGGAGAAATGAATATTTTTCTGCAGGGCCATCTAAAATAAAAAGTTAAATTTAAAATGCCTGTCGTTCCAACAGGGGAGGGGATAGACCCCAACATGTGGGGGGTTTTGTCAATAAAATTTATCATATTATCTACCTTTAAAAGCTCCGACATCGCTAACCAAATATATTGAATAACTTATTTTCACCCCACCGATATTTTGCTTTAAGCTAGATTCAATCAAAGTACGGTAATAGATACCATTACCGAGTTCAAAATTTTCGTCTTTCGCAGGGTCCTTGCCATCAAAACCAACAATTTGTTTTTAAACTTTAATGTCAAACAAGTTACCCTACTTCTCTATGACAATCCTTAAACTTTTGTGGATTGGAAAAGTTTATAACAACATTTTTAATACCGTTTTCCTCAAAGACTAACTCGATTTTAATTCCCAACCTGTTTCTGTTGAGAAAATTAAACTGTAAAGGGACCCGTTTATGGCGCCTTAAAAGGAATGGATTTAACATTTTATTAGATTTCGCATAAAAAGGGATGTAATGAGATTTATTGTACCGGCCAGAGGGGGAGAAATATTGGACAAGTGTGAGTTGGGATGGGTTATGAGTGGTACTTACTTACTTTACAAGATTTTTTACAATAAAATTCAATTTGAAAATCTTTGAATAGTTTACATAAAAGTTTACTTAAAATAGGGGCGCTATGTTTCTCCATACAAACGACCTACGTTGCTTCTGAAGAGTATTTTTAGGATTAATTCAATCTGATTTCAATTTAATTTGATATTGTTCGAAAGCTGTAATAATCAACTTGCGGACTTTACTGTTTTATTTCTCCTATTTGCCGTGCGTCAGTTAGAATAGAAATAAATTTTTATTTCATACAAAAATGCGCATTTTTTTTTTTATTTAACTGGCACACGACAAATAGGAGATACTATGTAGTAAATTCAACGGTAAAGTCGGCAAGTTGACTATTATAGCTTTCGAACAATATCAAATTAGAATAAAATTAAATTGAATTTATCATAAAAATAATTTTCAGAACTTAGCTCTTTTGCATGGAAAATCATATAGTTGCCCCTATTTTCTTTTGATCAGTATAAACTTAACTCTTTTTTTACAACCTTCGATTCTTTAGCGTTACTTGACCATCGATGAAGTAGGTTTAGGTTCTTTGTATATTATTAATTTATTATTAATTTAATATAAGCGTATAGTTATGATTTTCTATCTATCTATAAATAAGTTCTACTTATTCTATAATAAAGGAAAATGGGTCCCTAAAAATGCATTAACAGTTTAAGTGTGACATTTTACAACTCGTGCCTAATACCTCGCTGAGAGCTTCGCGGTATCTTATCGTAAAACTGAAAACTTTTCAGGTTTAACGGCGTAGACTGATTTTATAGTTTTTAAAATTAATTACTGCAGTTTGCTGGGAAAATGGACGTGAAAAAAGTAGGTTGTGCTTTTTAAGGGTTCCGTACGTCAAAAGGAGAAAATGGAACCCTTAAAGGATCACTTTGCTGTCCGTCTGTCTGTCTCTCCGTCTGTCAAGACCCTTTATCTCGAGAACGCGTGGAGGTATCGAGTTGAAATTAAAACCATATACTTACTCAGGTCTACGGTCCCTTGAAGCTGTAAAAAATCAAACTTCTAAGTTTACGTAAAAAAAAGACACGGCCGTTTAATCCGCAATAAATGCCTATTTCGACACTCTCAAGCTAATTAAAATTCATAGGGTACTTTCCGTTGACCTAGAACTATGAAATTTGGCAAGAAATATCGTCTAATACTACAAATACAGGGCAAAATCTGAAAACTATACATTTGAATTTCAATCAAAAAATATAGCCGTCTGTCTCTCCGTCTGTCAAGACCCTTTATCTCGGGAACGCGTGGAGGTATCGAGTTGAAATTAAAACCATATACTCAGGTCTACGGTCCCTTGAAGCTTTAAAAAATCAAACTTCTAAGTTTACGTAAAAAGAAGATACGGCCGTTTATGCCGCAAAAACGAATATTTCGACACTCTCAAGGGAATCAAAATTTATAGAGTACTTTCCGTTGACCTAGCTAGAATAGAACTATGAAATTTGGCAAGTAATATCATCTTAATACTACTAATAGAGGAAAATCTGAAATCTTATACATTTGTAGTTAATCATAAAAAATACAGTAATATCTCGGAAATAACTGCGAGACTCGATTCCTGAACTAATTATAATATGAACCTTTTTTGTTGTACGGAACCCTCGGTGGGCGAGTCTGACTCGCACTTGTCCGATTTTTTATTTGATAAAAATAAATAAATTAATTAATGTAACATCATAACACATATTCAGAGGGTTTTAGCAGTAGTATTTAATAATAAATGAACATAATTAGAGGCTGTAGATAAATTAATAATAATAATAATAATAATAATAAATTTATTTCGATAAAAGGTTTTTACATTACAGTAGTTAGTAGCCGGAGTCACCTTTTAAGCAAAAAATGCCTGTTCCAGTTGACTCCGCTCTTCCATTACTTTTTTATATAACTAATACATCACAGTTTATTTCAAGAACTTATTTATAAACAAACATAAAGACAGATTATAGTAAATTGTTTGTGTGCATGCATGCGTACATGTGTTTGAGTGCATGAGTATGTGTGTGTGCGCGTGTGTGTGTGTGTGTGTGTGTGTGTGTTTTTTTTTTGCGAATGTATATAAAGTAATAATAATTAGACAAATCAAATTAAATATATATATTGTGTGATAGAAAGAAAGGATATAAATGTGTGAATAGTATGAAATACCAGGTAAAATATTATTTTATCTGTTGTAAGAATAGCTCTGTCATGTCATAATCAAGTGATTCTAGCCATGTGAGTACCAAGTTTTTACATTCTTTATAATTTTTGGAGTAAATATCTAGTTCGTTATTAATTTTATTGTAAATTCTGGACGAAAGACTGTAATACTGTGAAGTGGCAAACTTTGTTCTTGTTGAAGGAACTATAGCCACATTACATTTTCTTCTAGATTTTTTATTATTTGGAATATACGGTAAATTCTTGTGTTTTTTTAAAATTATACGCATTATAAATAGTTTCCTTATTGAGAGCAACCCACAGTCACGATAAAGTTGATCAGTAGGGTACCTATAGCGTTTAAAATACATGGACTTTATCAGAGCACGCTGCGAGCGCTCAATTTCTATAAATTTAGTTTTGGCTGCACCACCCCAAATAGGAATGCAGTACGCCAAGATAGATTCCACCAAGGCAATGTATATTCTATTCAATATATTATTTTGTGAACCTCTTTTCATTATAGATTTGTGACTTGGGACCACATGTCTTAGTGAGCGAAATATCCATGCTAATTTTCTCACTCTTCCAGCCAGTTGGTCAAGATGGGGATACCAAGATAGCCTCTGGTCCAGCACAACACCTAAATACTTGTAGTATGTGACTTTGTCAATAAGTGGACAGGTACAGTTATTAGTGTCATTACAGTTATGAACTGCTACACTGAAGTTGTCAGCGGGCTGATTATTGTCATAAATACTATAGCATATGTATTTGGTTTTGGTTGTGTTCAGAGATAGCAAATTATTTTTCAACCAAGTAGATATTTGACTCATTCCTATTTCAGCACTATTTCTTACAGATTCCCAGGAGTTACCAGAGAAGACAACAGCTGTATCATCGGCGTACGAGAAAATATTGGCGTTATTGATTTTTAAGTTACACAAATCATTGATGTATATTAAGAATAAAGTAGGACCTAATACACTACCCTGAGGTACGCCGTATGTTACCTCTGTGTCTTCACTGGAGTACTGTTCCAATTTAACTCTTTGCTTTCTCTCAGAAAGATAATTTTTTAAAAGAGCTAATGGTATACCCCGTATTCCAATATTTTGCAGTTTGTTCACAAGGATAGGGACGGAAACGGTGTCAAAGGCTTTTTTGATATCCAGAAACACAGTTAAACATTTCCTCTTTTTATCAATGTGTTCTGTTACTAAAGTTGTTAAAGCAGTTACAGCATCTTCTGTGGATACACCTTTCCTAAAGCCATATTGTGACGAAGCCAAAATGTTATATTTATTTAGAAACTTAAGTAAGCGATTGTTTAATAATTTTTCCAAAATTTTTGAAATAGCAGGTAATATAGATATGGGTCTGTAGTTATTAACATCTGTTCTTTCGCCACCCTTGTGAACTGGAGTAATAATGGATTGCTTAAGTGGGGCAGGGAAAATGATTGATGAAATTAACCATATCCATCTGACACAAATATTAAAATTTATCAAAAAAGAAAAACTCTTCTCACGGGCAAAAACAACGAGTGCTAATTTAATAAATCCGTCCATAAAACATGGAGCTCGTAACTCAAATCACGAAGGCATCATAAGCTAACACATTTGCCTGCCGGGTAAATTAACTGGGCGCCTCGCAATCACTCTGTCCGCTAACAAACCTGCCCTGCAAGGCCCTCTCACTTCCCTCTCACCTTTCAATTACGGGGGTATGATATTCATTTGTTTTAGCACTTACAGGCAGATATTTGCATGTGCTACGTATGTAAAAGATTTTCCATCGTAAATATGACCAAAAGTGGGACTCTAAACATAATGCAGTCCTCGTATTGTCACATAATTATATGGCTCGGAATTCCGAGCCACATAACATAATGGCTCGGAGTTAGAAAGAAAATATGTGTATTTTGAAACCACACAACGATATACAACATTACAAAGACAGTACGCCGACGATGTTATCGTCGTGCCACGTATTCTATACACTCTCGGCGATGCTATCGCGGCGATAGTTGTATGAAAATACGTAACATCGTCGCGATTCTCTCGCTCGTGAAGACAGCCCCATACACAGCTTCGGCCATACCTGCGCGACCAAAAGCGACTGCGAAGCGGAAGCGTCACACGCGCGGGGGACGCTGTCTCGTGTTTATCTATGGTGCCTTGTACTTATATTTAGCAATTTCGATGGCTACTTTTGGTTAGTTTGATGTTTTATTACTTACCACACCGGGTAAATTCTAATTTCTAACCTTCATCTAACTATATGTTAAACTGCAATCACATAAGTTAACTAACGCAATTAAGTTAAGATTTTGCATATATAAATACTCTTTGTGTGTGGCTCTCCGTTATTTAATGCTACTTGCGTATACGCCATAAGTTACTTACAAAAGTTTTACGTTAGAGACTTACAAATGAAAAGGCGGCGGTGGGCGTAAGGTATAATGTAAAAGGCCGCGGAATCCAGCCCAACCAAGACGGTGACAGACGGAGAGTATCTAGGAGATATGGAATCGAACCCTAGACCATTACATCATACACCACAGACCTCTGACCACTGAGGACTGTTAAATGTAGGTGCCGCGCAATCAGCCTGTGCTTACAAGCTTTGCCCTGCTACCCGACTGGTTCTCTCACCATTCAATTACGAGGGATATAATATTAATTACTATTATATATTCTGTGGTATTGGGAGGGTGCGAAGGTATAATAATCGATCGCAGCGCTCATGGTGACAAAAAGTAGTAATAATGAAGGCTCTGTAATCTGTTTAAAAATGATATTTAATTTATTATTAGCGATACAGGAATAATTATATATGTTTATTATAACTTAGTAAAATTATTAAAGTAGCTTTATCCTCTTGTTTTACAAAATCTACAACTAAAAAAGAAGTAAACAAACCCTGATATAACCAAAATAAAACACTCTTTTTGAATAGATCTTACTTGCCATATTTAATTTAAATGACCAAAAATGATTTCACAACACTTTGTCCATCCAAATCACGGTAATTTTGAAATTTACATTAATAACACAATATGACTGTGTAGTATTTTTTAACATTTTGTCACAATGCCGCCATTACATATCAAAACGTCAAAGCAGTCAGGTCAGAGTAGGGTTACTATGTCTCAGGATTTTTGGACTTTGCTCAGGATTGCGGCCGGATTTTGAAAATCTGAGGAAATCTCAGGATTTTTAGAATTTTCAATAAATTCAGTACATTTAGTAAAAAGTACATTTAATAGTAGGATAAATAAGCTTTCTATTATTTAATCAGTTCGCCGCTGCCGACTACCCCCCCCCCCCCACCGTCTTCTTC
Organism: Agriphila geniculea; assembly: GCA_943789525.1. NCBI lineage: Eukaryota > Metazoa > Arthropoda > Insecta > Lepidoptera > Crambidae > Agriphila > Agriphila geniculea. Next base: position 3,578,066 of record OX038877.1, on the reverse strand, counting down.
TCAAACTGCTACAAATCTCAGGATTTTTCAATGGATATCGGGCCTTTTCTCCGGACTTTTGATTTTGTCATCTGGTAACCCTAGGTCAGAGCCAACAAAGTTGCAACACGCTAGGCGGCGCTGAAAGCGTGATTGAGTCAATATCATCTTGATTATTAGACTTGGTCCATTATTTTTAACTAATTGTATTCGATCAATGGTGCGATGGTACTTAAGTTATATGTATAAAGTTGATGAGGATTATAAAGACGTAAGTAGTAAGTAATATCATTATTTATAGGTACAGGAGAGGGTGGCGCTTTGTCATAGGCCAAAATTGCTTTCGCTAACGTCGGTGACGTAATAAGTAACCGACGCGACCGAAAACATTTGTCACTGTCTTTTTCTTTACGTGTAAAGAGTATGGAAGATAACCTCACTTCTGCATTTTTTCGATGTTTTGTCATCATTATCTTTAGTATAATTATTTTTCTTGAAAAAAAGTTATTGGAGCAACTACACAGTACGTTAAAGTGTATTTTGATGTAGAATTCAATATGTTTCCGCTATTATTTACCCCAAAAATTTGACCCGCGACAAGCGCTTTTGATGATTCTGTTTTTTTTTTAATTATCTGTGAGGTTTTTATGCAATTTAATACTTTAGCTATTCGTATGTTTTTTTTTGTGGCTACAAATTTATGTTTTCTATATAAAAATATGTCCCGCATAAACCATGTTTTCCTGTGTGACTGTGATTGTCAAAATTTGTGTCTCCTCACAGTCGCTTTCCCGTACCCTTTCACGACAGCGCACGCTAATCGTGTGCTTCCGCTTTCCTCTTGCGCTTTCAACAAAGGCATGCCTCAGGGCAAGCAATAGCGCATGCCCTATCTTCCCAAAATACGTCGAAAGTTGAACGTGAAAGCGCATGTTTTGGAGGCAATCAATAGGTACCTACTCCATGCGTTTGATAAAAGTTGAATTGAAAGTTGAAAGGGAAAGCGCACGGTTTGGATGCAATACTGCATGCGTTTGAAGCAAGCTGACTTGAAAGTTGAATTAAAAGTTGAAGCGAGTCGGTGAAGAAAGGCCAAGAGGTTTTTGTTTGAAGTGCCAGAGCGCCAACTACTGCGATTGTACAGTACAGAATAGGATGTTTTGTTCGATTATTTCGACATTTGATAATCACAGTCGCCATTTTTATACACGGTTAATTTTTAAGTATATCTAAAAATGAAATGGGTATTTCAGACCACGTAAATGAACAACTTTTACTATGGGACCAACCACGAAAGAGCGAAAAAAAATCAGCTGTTCCATAGAAAAGTACAACATCGACTCGTTTCTAATGTATGGAACAGTTGATTTTTTAAGGCTTCCATACCCAAAGGGTAAAAACGGGACCCTATTACTAAGACTCCGCTGTCTGTCTGTCTGTCACCAGGCTGTATCTCATGAACCGTGATAACTAGACAGTTGAAATTTTCACAGATGATGCATTGCTTTAAGCGGTGCTCCCATACAACAAACGTGATTTTTTTGGCGTTTTTTGCTCGATATTAATAACGACAACAGATAGACAGTTGAAATTTTCACAGATGATGTATTTCTGTTGCCGCTATAACATCAAATACTAAAAACAGTATAAAATAAATATTTAAGGGGGGCTCCCATACAACAAACGTGATTTTTTTGCCTTTTTTGGTACGGAACCCTTCGTGCGCGAGTCCAACTCGCACTTGGCCGGTTTTTTTTTGCGATTTCATGGTTGGCTCCATAGTAAAAGTTGTTCATTTACGTGGTCTGAAATCCCCATTTCATTTTTAGATATACTTAAAAATTAACCGTGTATTTTCTGTATTTTTAAGATTTTATGACTTGACCTCAAAAACTACAATGAGACCGAGATGTAGTTACCAAAGGATCCTTCCTTTGTGAAAGTGTTTTATTTCAATGTTACTTACATTGAAATAAAAACTATCACTTACGAGTCAAAACGTATGTTTTCTAAATAAATTACAATGTTGATTCTCGCTTTCAACTAACAAAGCGTCGTTCGTTTAACAATATTTACACGTGCGTTTTATTAAATTATCTGTCTCAGTATGCCGCGGATTGGGCGTCAGCTAACTAACCTGACCTTTCACCTTTCTCAGGGTAGGAGACCGTGTCAGCTTATTTAATGAAAACTGTGAAACGCTGAAATAAGAAAATTGTTCAATAACAATCCTTTAGGCAATTATTTATGGACCTGCCAATTATACTTACCACTTAAAAATTGAGATTTTTAAAATGGCATGTAAACCCTGAAAAATATGTTTATTATTTTCTATAAACTTACAATAAACTTAAAACTTAAGTAATTTGAGACAATAAAAAACGTGTTAAAATGTGGTACTTTGATGCTACATACCTAATTTGAGAAACAAAAAATTTAAACATGACAGCCGACTTCTTATGTAGGAAGGAACTATGTAAAGATTTTTGCTTGCGTTCGCTTTAGGGAATGCAATCTCGACTCGAGATTGACGAATCGAGATCTCGTCTCAAAATTTGAATTCGTGATTGAGTTATTCGAGATCTCGTCAAATAATCCGACGATATCTCGCGAGATCTCGCTTTAATCGACATTAGACTTACATTTTAAAAATACCTTATTATTTGATAAAAAAAAAATTGAATAAAAACTAACCTACCTATGTGACTGTTATAATATTTTGTAAATAAAACATAATAATAATTTAGCAAAAATAAAATAACTGCATTTAGCTGTCAATCCATCCGCAGATTTTTTGAAGTAACGCCATACCGCCAATTTACTTGGAGTAACGTCCATATACACTTGGTTTGATTTGTTCTTAGAAATATTTCAGTTAACTATCTAATGTTTATAATAGTAATTATTTAAGTTAGCTATCAAATTCAAAACAATAACCTTGAAAGTGACAAAATTGTAGATCAGTCAACGCAATGTAGCGCATTAACGCGTAGTTTTTTCATGCGCGCTCAATCTCGATCTTGAATGTGATCTCGATCGATTTGGTCGAGATCTCGAACGATATTTTAAAAACGAGATTACCTATCTTCGAGATTGAATCTCGAAAAATTACTCGAGATATCGCGAGATAGAGATTGCATTCCCTAGTTCGCTTATCGTAAAAGGAAGGACAGGAAGGAATGAGTGGCTGCTAAAATTATAAATTTTTTACGCCATCTTAATATTGGTTGTCTTTAAAACAAATACACCGTTAATTTTTAAATATATCTAAAAATTCAATGAGACCACGTTTTTGAATATAAACGTGCAGTTAAAAGGTATAAAAATAATAATTTGAAAATATCGGAAAGAAATCTTGATTAATCGGCAAACTCACAAAAATAGCAAGACATGTGCGTAGATTCATTCTTTTCATTATTTACGTAGGTAAACAAGATAGTCTATTTTGATTACGCACGTGTAATTCTATAAATGAGCTCTAAATCTAGAAATCAGTAAAAAAAAACCTCATAGTACAGTAGCCCGTAGAACATTTAAATCACTAATAAGGTTAGCGTTTGCCGTTGTAATATAGTTATTTATCATGAAATTATAGATACTTTAACCCATGTTTTACAGATCGCAACCCGCCGTAACCTATATTTGTACATCTCCAAAAATGATATCTTTTTATTTTTCAAGGTTTACCACATGGTTTAGCTATTGTCGTATTATACTTCATGATTCTTCCTCAATATTAGTACTATTAACACATGTAGTATCGCTTGCATGTATCACCACTTAGCACGTTATTTTAGAGTAATAACCTAAAAAACCTAAAAAGAGAAGGTATTTGATTTAGAATTGACAGATATTTTGACATTTCCGGCTCGAACTCTCCCCGCCGCTATTACGCGCCAACCTTTCATTCGCTTTTCGTGCTTCGCCACGGACGCACGCATACAATCTCAAAGTGAGAATTCTTCAGAATTATATTTTATACAGTGAAAATTTAATTATACTTAGTTAAAATGCTTCGTGCAGAAAGGAAAAAAGTTTTCAAGACGGAAGAGGACAAGAAGAAGAATACAAGATGAAGAAACACTATTAAATGCGTAACTGCCATTTTGGGCTTTTACCGTTTACTTGACTTGAACGCGTAACTGCCAGACTGGGCTTTTACCGTTTACTTAGCTTAACTGCATAATTGTTTGCTTACCTTTATAAATGCGTAGCTGCCATACTGGGCTTTTACCATATATATTTATTTTACTTTAATGTACATGAGTACAAAAAGAGCGGACTTAATGCTAATAGCATTCCCTCCCAGACAACATTGTTTGCTGAGATTTAAAAATGCGTAACTGCTACAATGGGCTTTTACCATTTAATTATTTAATTTTGTCTGACACGAACTTACCATACTGGGTACTTTCTGTCATAAGGCATGTGTCTAATAAGGCATGAACCAAATATCTATTGCACTCGAAATATTCACACTGGACTATTTCACCGCATAGATAGGTCAGACAACGCAACTGCAACAAGTGCAGCAACTCAAAGTGCCCCTGATGACGCGACAGTGTAAAAAGCAAGCTGTCCTCAAAGGTTACCATGTTGGAACCGTTGCCGAGCACCAATCGGGTGACTCCGCCGTCCGCCGAATTCGCCGCCATCCGCCTTCCAGCCAGGCGGCTGCTCTGCTGGAGCTGCAACAGCAGCCCTGACAACAGCTTAGTTCATCAGGTATGAATTTTGATATCATAGATATCCTTGGTGTTGCGTTGATCCCAACGGAATAATAGAGTACCATCGGTACTGAGATAAATTTCTGGCTTAAAAAATTTATATAATATAATTATGTATGATTTTATTATACACATTGTTACAACTGTAACGCAAAACTGCCAGTATAACGTTCATAAGCAGAGCTATAAATAAATGCTAAAATTTATCAACTTCATGGAACCAGATAATAAGTTATACAGCAACTAGCTGATACCTGATATTTCACAATTTTTATGTGAAATAGCTTCTATTAATATGGGTACGCCTAACATGGGCCTGCTGATAGAAATTTAAATAAGAAATTGAATAATAGAATCCATACATTTTGTTATCCATAAATGCAGTAAGTGTTTATTACTGTGTACCACAGTTTTAATAAGTAAAAACTTTAAACATTTGCCTTAACTAGGAGATCCTATGTTTCAGGCTTATTTTTTATGTTTAATCACTAACTAATTAGTATGTTTATTTCTAAGCTATGCCCTTGTAAAATGTAAAAATTACCTGTCTATTAATTTTCAAATTGAATTTGTGTGTGTAAAACATAAATTGATCAATCTTAATGATTCTGATGTGCAGAAATTATTAGCCAAGTAGATATATTATAGTAATAATGAAGCTTAAGGAGCAGACTTCCAATATAGAACACCTTTTTTATGACAGTAATTTAAGACAGTGTTTTGCACTTTATACATTATACAATGGGGCATTGCAACATTCATTTGTTGTGCACAACATACATTTTATTATAAACAGAAGGTATATGGTCAACTCAAGTGTAATTGATGCTGTCCACTTAAAAGGCCACCAACAGTTGAGTCGAATATGAATGATGCATTGGCCACAGGGCTGAGGTTAACGATATTGATCAACGAAAAAACTGTAAGTAAACCAGGTACAGTACTTAAATAAAACATAAATTTTAAAACTGATTTATATATTTATTTGCTGGTACATTTTGTTTTAAAACAATTTAAACTTGAAAACAACAAACGAAACATGCAGCCAGGTATACTATATGCTTAATTCCGACGGCAAACGAATATCGAGACGCGGCGACGAAGCCCCATCAACGATTTCTTTCGTCGATAGCAGCAGAGCCGCAGGCGGCCGTTACGGTCCATCGAAACAGTTGCCGAGGATACATTCGTCAACATTCACATTCGATCATCGTACGCGGGGTAAGGATACTCGTAAGGATCTGGTGCAGCATTTATCTGTATTCAGCGAATACAGGCAGTGGTCGCCAACTATAGGCATATAGGCGTCCACATAGTTGGTTGGTCTAAATTCGACATGTGTGAAAATACTATTTTCACTGCGCTAGGAGGGCACCAAGATTATTATTATTTTCTTTTATACTCACTCGTACTCACTTGTGCCATCTCCAGAGATATACATTAAATTCTAACATTAATTTGGCTAAAATTCGGGCGAAATATATAACAGCCACATCATACGTATGTATTTTAGTCACAGACAATAATTTGTCAACTACATTAAGTTGAAGGTTCAACATCTCTGTTCGAGAAAAAATGTTTTATCAGGTTGTCATATCAGGTTTAGTAAAAATCTAACAGAAGTCATATTATTATAAACTGTAAGAATGTTATCCTATAATAACAACAAAAAATGCTTATTGTTTATAACAAAACACATTCTAGAAATCCCAGAAGTCGCATTATTATAAACAGTATAAAAGTTAACCTATATTTAAAATAAAAAATGGTTATTGTTGTAAGAAATCAAGAATACAACATTGAAGTCTTTGCATTTTAGAAATCCCATCAACTTTATGGTTTTAATATTGGAAAAGTAATAGAAATATACGAATTTAAATTCTTAACTTTTTGGTATTGTAGTGCCCATATTTTTACAAAATTACTGCCGCCGGCTACGACATCTTAGACAGCATTATCTCCCTGTTATATTGGACATAATATTTACTCTAACAATGTGTCTCAGAACATTTTTTAAAGAATTGAGATATAAACACAATTTTTTTATACAGCTACCTTCACAACTTTCCACTACGGTCTTTTACAAGAAAAACATTCACAAAACTGCAAAATAAATTATGTCTATTTTATGAATGGATTAAACCTGTAGATACCGGTATAATATTATATTTTACTTTATATAGTTGAATATCATCGATACTTACACCGAATTAGAGAAGACATAGTTGTGGAATATTTTTCTATGGTACCTCTCAACAACGGGGTAGACTGGGAGACACTTGTGGCCAGGAATCAAAACATTGAAAAATAATTGCATATAAATTATCTAGCTAGAACATGTAACTTATTATATTTTCATTGCCTTTTTTATTATTATATTCGGTGTAAAGTATTCTAGTCGTTATTATTTGATTCACTTATTCAAAAAATTATTACCTGTTTTGGTATTTTCGGATTGAAATTGAGTAAATTCGAATGCAAGTCGAATTAGGTAGTAGAAATAAAATATAGTAGAAATATTATTCTTGATTCCTAGCATTTGGATCCCAAAGACGATTATTTTTTAATTTTAGATTTTAGCATTCACAACGCTATTTTTGTTTAGTGCCTATCTTATTTACAAAGACAATTCTGTCACAATCAACCGGACAAGCTACTATTTTTATTCTTTTGTACCAGTTTCTTAGTGTTACAATTCTGCCATCATGATCGTCACAATTTTAAGCCTTGATACCCATTGTTTACATGTAATATAGTGTCTATTAAAGTACTAACATCCTATAACTTCCAATTCCAGGGACGGAAATTCATCGCACAAATAGACTGGTTTGTACAACATTATCAAGGTGATATTATTTTACAGGTATATTACTATGTTATTTAAGCTTGTATGTCTGCTGATACTATCAGAAAGTACAGAGCTTGGTTACAAAAATGGTTCGATTATTCACCAAATAACAATACATAATAAACACAGAAGTGTGTAACACAATTATTAGTATTATTTAATATTGGATTCATTATTGATTGCACAATATGAGCTAATCTCAAGGTTGGGTATCGAATTTAACTACGCCTTGGCGTAGACTTTTATTGCTCAAATACAATGGATATCTTAGATTTCTTATAACTATTTATTAAATGGTTTCCAATTAGTTTTTTTTTTCCAACTTTTCTAACTTAAAAAAAAAAAAAAAAAATGTTTCACATTGAGGTACCTTGCCTATTGCACATAGAATGAAAACAATATACTCAATTAATTATTTGTTAAGTTCAAGTATGAAACATGAATTCTTCTTACTTTGACACAAACCATTCTATAATTACCTTCTTTTTCGAGAATGCTACATATTATTATTATAATAAACATTTCATAATCACTTCTTTTTATTTATAAATATAAAATAAAAATAGTAATACATATTAAAAAATAAAGAAATAAAATTCTTATATGTAGAAAAGATAATGGATTACTGAAATGTAAAATTCAATGATAGTGGAGTAGACTCAAGTCCATGGTAAACAGTTTTAGCACTCGACGTACGCCGATACCTATATAGGTATGTTATGGCTATATAGCCATAACATTTATTTTTATTACAGAAATTCCACGTAACATGGCGGAATGGTAGATGATTTCACTATCTTTGCAAGATATCATCGATTAATGATAATTAAACTGAACAAGATTCGTTTTCCTAACGAATCTAGCTTATTTATTTTTTGGTACCAACCATCTGTAGGTACCATCTTTGCTTCCAAAACTTTAAGAATTATGTTAAATGTGACTGATTTTCTCTTTTAAATTTAAAAGACTAATTACACAAGTGATGATATTTCCATTTTCTTATATAATGCTTTAAACATCTACATGTGTTAATAGTACTAATATTGAGGAAGAATCATGAAGTATAATTAATGATTAAACGAACTTACCTGTAAGTGAAGTTCTATCATAATTATACGAAGGATTCTTCCGAAGATATTAGTATAGAGTCCCACCCTCCCTACTGCTTATTGTTAATTACAATAAGTGTTCACCCACTGAAGAAAATGAGGAAACATCATACGATTTGGACTTTAAACTAAATGAAAGGTTGGCGCGTAATAGCGGCGGGGAGAGTTCGAGCCGGAAATGTCAAAATATCTGTCAATTCTAAATCAAATACCTTCTCTTTTTAGGTTTTTTAGGTTATTACTCTAAAATAACGTGCTAAGTGGTGATACATGCAAGCGATACTACATGTGTTAATAGTACTAATATCTTCGGAAGAATCCTTCGTATAATTATGATAGAACTTCACTTACAGGTAAGTTCGTTTAATCATTAATTCTACAGCGTTGTTTGATTGCCACTGATAATAGTAAGACTATGGAAAGTGATCATACACAGATTTAAGACCAGATAAAGTCCAACCTTTTTCATGATTTAAATGTTCTACGGGCTACTGTACGATCAATATCTTGACCAATAATTAAATATTGAAACTTTTAACCGTACATACTACATTAGAATAGGAAAGAGATACACTCATTTCATTTTTAGATATACTTAAAAATATTTACCATGTATAACAGTAGGTAACTTCAAGTAACTACCTACGTGAATAGGGACTCAATATAGCTGCGTACTCCACAAGCTACGGCTAGCTGCACAGAGTTTCTTCTAAGGAGGTTGCCTGTTCTATTTAATTAACCTACAGCAGACCTCCTTTAAGATGAAAAAGAAAAGAAATAAAACGTTCCGTACCTACCACCCGAGGCTAATTAATCCTTTGAATGCTCGTTCTGCCGGAGGTGCCCAGTCGAATAGATTTGATTGGGCTGAATGCTCACTGGAACTGTCAAAGATGTTTTTTTGTACACTGAATGAAAGAAAATTTAAAAAAGAAACACTGAAATCCTTATTAATATTTATGCAAAAAAGAAATGTGCCGATTTATTACTATTACAATAGAGGTTATGCGGAAAAAAAGTATGCGTGATGATTTAATCTGTATGAATATTATGCGAAATGATGAGTATGCCAAAAAACGTTATGCAGTGCAAAAATATGCCTTTCTGTTTTATGCAACCGAATATGGACCCAGTAAGTATATCAAAATAAGGTCAATACTACTAAACCACGCACGACAAAGATCCAAGTAAAATTTAAGTCTCATATGTTTTTTTTTTCAGATGTTCTCAACCTACTTATATGACAGGTCATCATTTTTGTCGTACTTAACACTCCAAGCTACTTGGATTGTTGTAAAGAAAGTCATATTCAGCAAAAAAAACCAAGAAAAAAAGTCACGAAAACGATCCAAATTCCAAACAACATGGATCATTGTTTATTTGAAATACATATTAAACTGGAAACAATCCATGTCACTTGGATCATTATTGCTAAATTCAGTTCATTAATTGTTATTAAAGGAATTAATTTCGGTATATTTCAACTGCTATGGAATGTTTTTGTTTTATCTAATTGGATTTTTTTTAAACCAAGCAGCTTGAATCGTTTAAGTTATTTTCTATTTGGATTGATTTCTTGCCCATAATTATCTTGTACATGCAGACGTTGCTCATATTATTCATAAAAATTAAATATGTACTGCATTAAAAATATTAATTAATTGTATTTTTACCCGACTGCAAGAGGGTTATGTTTTTCGCGCGTATCTTGTATGTAAGTATGTAAGTTTGTTTGTTTGTATGTAATATTCTTTATTACCTCATATCTTTCAAACGGCTGAACGGATTTCCATGATTAACATACCGTTAGATTTGTCTCGTCAGCCCAAGTGTTCTTAAGAAAGTGGTGTTATAAAAAAACCAACATGACGGCTGTACGGTGCTATTATACGTAGTGGTTTTTTTTTTAGAATACTGCAATATGGGTATCAAATTAAAGGGCTTATTATAAGGTTTTCAAAAAAGTATATCATATAAATAATGACTAAAAAGAAATAAATAAAAAATAAATTTAAAAAAAATTAAAAACCCGCCTGCATAAAAAGACAAGTCAACTGAAAAGATGGAAACAAGATTAAATATTAAAGTCAACATTATAACATGCAGTCGGAGGCATTTAGTCTCAAATCATTCATAATGTCACTTTCTTTATGCATGCCTCCGACTGCATGTTATAATGTTCGCTTTAATATTTAATCTTGTTTCCATCTTTTCAGTTGACTTGTCTTTTTATGCAGGCGGGTTTTTTATAAATGTTGGTTCCTAAGTTAATCAAACCCCACTTCGTATAAAATTTATTTTAGAAAAATAAAAGAAATGTTGTTTTACAAACTTTGAGTTACGTAAACTCAAACCAATGTGGAATTAGCTGGCTTATTCAAAGTGTTATTAACAAGATTTCCACTTAACGTTCCCTCTCACATGTAAATAAGCCTCCGCTCAGCTGGCTGAATAAGAATAAAAAATACACATCGGTTTTTCTGAACCTTTTCATATGGAGTTTTTCGCATCAGTACCCTTGCACTCGATCGTTTCGTTCGGTTCAGTGGGATGTGTGTGAACACCACATTATAGAACTGGAATTTCATAACGATAAGTGAATTATACGGGTAACTGGGGAAACGATTGTGAAATAAAACGGAATCGAGGAAATGGCCACTTGAAGTAGGTATACGATGGAAAATCGGCCAATAACTATTGCTTGGGCTTGTGACCGGCCGATAAATTGATCCAATTTTCTTCGATGATAAAAATGGTTCTCTACAAAATTTATGATACACTTGTGTCCAAGAAGTACCTACCTAAGTAACTGTTTTTACTATCTCTATTTTTTGTAAAAGTATTTTTTAACCATAGGTTCTAATTCAATTGCACACTATCAAACGCAGCCTTTGATATATACGATTACGACCTAATTACGTAAATCTTACCTAAGTCTAACGCCATATAAAAAGTTTAAAAATTGTTGTGTTCCGGCAGTTAGAGGTAAGATAGTCAGATTCCGGGTGAAGTGCGCCTGCACCTTCGGCCTTTGTCAGTAAACATCAGGTGATGTGAAGGCCAAGTACTATCCCGTCATGCATAAAAAGAAATATGAAACCTTTTTTCTAGTATTTATCATTTTATCATTTCTCTCAAGTTTAAAGTTTCCAGAAAATAATGTCAATTTTCCGTTTTAAATGTCTAGTAATCAATTTTCACGACCTTTTCAGCGACACAACACATGCTTAGCTATTACTTCAATATATTATGTGGCCGGCAATTTCGTCGCGAAACGAGCGTAAAGAAAGAATAACTGAGCTTTTAGGATTAACGAGCTGTCCTCATAGAATTTGTAGTGTGAACTTACTTCAGAAAAGTGGATAAGTAAAGTGTTGGATCAGTATATTAAGATAACATGTGTATTGTGAAAAAATGTGTGAAAACACAGACGCCGTGGTTCAATCGGCTGATTTGCAATTTTCGGATAATAAATCAGTACTGATGGGTGAAAAATTGTTGTGTTCCAGCAGTAAGATAGCCAGTTCCTCAGTGATGAGGATTGCAGATGTAGTGCGATTCTACCTTCGGCCTTATCGTCATTTAACACCAGGTGAGGTGAAGGCGAACCCGTTATGCATAAAAAAGTGATTATTGTATTTACTGGATTTGTATAGACATCATTCAATGTGGTTGTTGATAATATGGTACCATCAGATTCCTATTTGTTATTTTGGTAAACTTTCTGAGATATTTTGCGAAAATTCATGTTTCAATAAAATTCGAGTGTCAAACAAACCTCGGAATTGCCGCGAATATATTAATAAATATTCTGTTTTCATGTTGAAAATTTAACAGCATCCTCTTGCCCTTATGACCTTATTCCAATCTAGGTATTTAGAGTCTGTCTAAAAGTCAGTTTACATGGGTAATTTCAAGGGTAATTATAATACCCACCCTAGCAACACAGCAAATAATTATATAGTATATTTGAAATTACCCACGTAAACTGACTTTTTAGACAGACTATACTTCTATGTATTGAACTCAACCCAAAAGAATGAGGTACCTAATTGTTCCGCAGCAGTCATCACATCAGCCGCACGACACCCACTGCTGGATATAGGAGGCAGCAGTGCGCCCGATATTTATTATTCACTTCTCAAGTTTACGCGCTCACTAGACATGAAATAAAACAATTTTTAACGGATACTAGCGCGGTTTTATTGGGTCTCACGGGTAGCTTCAGTCTCCCGTGACCACGGCAGCTGCAAAGTTGCCGAAACGTCGGGAAAACCAAAAATCAAACCAAATACCAACTAATTACCAAAGTACTTTCAATAAAATCGCGCTAGTATCCGTTAACAATTGTTTTATTTCATAGATATTTATTTTTTTGTTTTGAACTATTTCGGTTTGTTATACTGCATGTCACTTAGTTAAGTCGTCACGCCTGCCAGCGATAAACCAAGAACAAACTCTGGCCCGTTTTTAGGTAAAACAGCCCTTTTGTCACGTAGGGCACAACAAATGGGCCCGCTCGTGAGCCCGAATTAATATAACACTGGACATAAATAGAATCTATGTACATTTATCAGGCGAAGTTAAGCCACTAGTGAATTTACTATAATTGATGTTGTTTGAACAGGATTCTGTCGATGTGATTTATTAATGAGTTTCAGCAGTTATTTATTATACTTACTTACTTAGTACTTATTTGATAATTGAATTTGATTGGAATCTGGCTTGAATAGCAATTCCATATTTATTTTTCGAACTTACCAACCCTATGTGCGTGTACAACTGAATAAATTTATCACTAAACATTTTGTTGTACATATTAAGTTTATTAAAGATCCCAATTATATTAAGTCATTTGTTAATTATATCGGGTCATTTTGAACATACCATCCAAATTTTGAGGATGTGTTCAGTCCATGAAACTGAACAACTTTCTCCAAGGAACACATGATCAAATATGTAAAATATAAATCGACTTTCCATACAAATCAGAGAGATCACGTAATCAATTTAGTATGGCATGATCAAAATTTTGTGGCTAAATTTGACACATGACTTAGAGAAAGTTGTTTAGTTTCATGGACTGGACACATCCTTAAAATTTGGATGGTAAGTTCAAAATGACCCTGTATATTAAAAAAATACTTTAATAAGAGTGCGAGAAGAAAAGAAATGAAAATTAAAAATTACGTTCCTTAAACTATCTTGAATCGTCCATTTGATTTATATATTTTTACATAATAACCTTAGAATAATTACACCTAGAACGATAGTTTCCTAGAAAGCGGTCTGTCAAAAGTGAGGCACAAATGAAATTTAATGTGTGCGTAAAGTGCTTGTGTTTACGCTTGACGAAACGCACACAGCAAAAAAATAATGTTACCAATACATGAAATTTTCCCTTAAAAGTAGGGAAGTTGAAACCATCGTCGTACTTATAGTTGCGATTGTGTAAATTTCACCATTTAACTGTAACTAGAGTTTGCTTATCAAAACTAGAGATGGGCAAGGGTTTAAAGTCCAAGCAAAGTATATAATATTAAATATTTTTTAAATAAGATGTGAGTGTACAATGTTAAAAATGTCAAAAATTAAAGATGGTGGCCAACTTTTTTTGTTTGTGGGCGGATCTAGATGAAACTCAATTTCGGGCACTATTTTAACAAGAAAACAGCAACGTAATGTTTAAAATATAAAAAATCCAAGATGGCGGCCAACTTTTTTGTTTGTGGGCCGATTTCGATGAAACTCGGTTCAGGGTACTATTTTAACAAGACAACAGCACAATGCAATGTTAAAAATATAAAAAAACCAAGATGGCGGCCAACTTTTATGTTTGTGGGCCGATTTCGATGAAACTCGGTTCGGGGTATTATTTCGACAAGAAAAACAGCGACGCAAAGTTAAAAATATAAAAAAATCCAAGATGGCGGCCAACTTTTTTGTTTGTGGGCCGATTTCGATGAAACTCGATTCAGGGTACTATTTTAACAAGAAAACAGCAACGCAATGTTAAAAATATAAAAAAATCCAAAATGGCGGCCAACTTTTTTGTTTGTGGGCTGATTTCGATGAAACTCGGTTTAGGGCACTATTTTGACAAGAAAACAGCAATGTAATGTTAAAAATGACAAAAGGTCGAGATGGTGGTGAACTTTGTTGTTGGATTTATTTCTATGTAACTTGGTTGAAAAAAACACAAATAAAGAAATTGGCTGCCATTTTGGATTTCTTTTTTACTTTGCGTTGCTGTTATTTTAAAAAAAAGTACCCGAAACCGGGTTTCATCGAAATCGGCCCACAAACAAAAAAGTTGGCCGCCATCTTGGATTTTTTATTTTTAACATTGCGTTGCTGTTTTCTTGTTAAAATAGTACTCCGAACCGAGTTTCATCTAAATCGGCCCACAAACAAAAAAGTTGGCTGCCATCTTTGATTTTGTTTTATTTTTAATACTGCGTTGCTCTTTTTTTGTTGAAATAGTACTCCGAACCGAGTTTCATTGAAATCGGCCCACAAACAAAAATGTTGGCCACCATCTTGGATTTTTTATTTTTAACATTGCGTTGCTGTTTTCTTGTTAAAATAGTACCCCGAACCGAGTTTCATCGAAATCGGCCGACAAACAAAAAAGTTGGCCGCCATCTTGGATTTAAAAAAAAATTACTTTGCGTTGCTGTTCTCTTGTTATAATAGTACCCCGAACCGAGTTTCATCGAAATCGGCTCACAAACAAAAAAGTTGGCCGCCATCTTGGATTTTTTTATATTTTTAACATTGCATTGCTATTTTCTTGTCGAAATAGTATCCCGAAACGAGTTTCATCAAAATCAATCGACAAACAAAAAAGTTGGCCGCCATCTTGGATTTTTAAAAATTTTTAACATTGCGTTGCTGTTTTATTGTTAAAATAATATCCCGAACCGAGTATCATCGAAATCGGCCCACAAACAAAAAAGTTGGCCGCCATCTTGGATTTTTTATATTTTTAACATTGCTTTGCTGTTTTCTTGTTAAAATAGTATCTCGAACCGAGTTTCATCGAAATCGGCCCACAAACAAAAAAGTTGGGCGCCATCTTGGATTTTTTAATATTTTTAACATTGCGTTGCTCTTTTCTTGTTGAAATAGTACTCCGAACCGAGTTTCATTGAAATCGGCCCACAAACAAAAATGTTGGCCGCCATCTTGGATTTTTTATTTTTAACATTGCGTTGCTGTTTTCTTGTTAAAATAGCACCCCGAACCGAGTTTCATCGAAATCGGCCGACAAACAAAAAAGTTGGCCGCCATCTTGGATTTAAAAAAAAAAATTACTTTGCGTTGCTGTTCTCTTGTTATAATAGTACCCCGAACCGAGTTTCATCGAAATCGGCTCACAAACAAAAAAGTTGGCCGCCATCTTGGATTTTTTTATATTTTTAACATTGCATTGCTATTTTCTTGTCGAAATAGTATCCCGAAACGAGTTTCATCAAAATCGGCCGACAAACAAAAAAGTTGGCCGCCATCTTGGATTTTTAAAAATTTTTAACATTGCGTTGCTGTTTTATTGTTAAAATAATATCCCGAACCGAGTATCATCGAAATCGGCCCACAAACAAAAAAGTTGGCCGCCATCTTGGATTTTTTATATTTTTAAAATTGCGTTGCTGTTTTCTTGTTAAAATAGTATCTCGAACCGAGTTTCATCGAAATCGGCCCACAAACAAAAAAGTTGGGCGCCATCTTAGATTTTTTAATATTTTTAACATTGCGTTGCTGTTTTCTTGTTAAAATAGTATCCCGAACCGAGTTTCATCGAAATCGGCCCACAAACAAAAAAGTAGGCCGCCATCTTGGATTTTTTATATTTTTAACATTGCGTTGCTCTTTTCTTGTTAAAATAGTATACCGAACCGAGTTTTATCGAAATCGGCCCACAAACAAAAAAGTTGGCCGCCATCTTAGATTTTTTACATTTTTAACATTGCGTTCCTGTTTTTTTTTTGTTAAAATAGTACCCCGAACCGAGTTTCATCGAAATCAGGTCACAAGCAAAAAAGTTGGCCGCCATCCGCTACCGCTATGGTCCCGGCCTTCTAAGTAAATGCGGGAGATTTTTTCCCCGTACTGGCAACATTTTCATAAAATGTGAAGTGACAAGTTATGGTTAATTTTGATGAATGTTTTACGTAAAAAAATAAGTTCAAACGCATTAATAATACGTGAAATGTAATCTACAATCTTTCTTGTATTTTTCCGATGTAATGTGACCTGATTAGGACATCCGTTCATTGCGCAAACCCTCATTTTTAATGAAATTTTCGGGAGTTGTTTTCGACACGAATATCACTTGAGCACTAACGGGCCGAATACTCATACCAAGCCATTCTGGCTTGGTTTGAGTTGCCTCACCATACGGACGCAGACTCGCCTTCTAGGTGTAATTATTCTAAGATAATAACTAGGAACCCGGAAAAGATAGGAGTCAGTACCGTATGTGCCAATAGCAATTAATGATCGAACATTTACTTCACCGATAGGTATATGGGTACGCGTCGTTTCACTCGACTGATAATGTATCTCCCTCGGGAATTGGCGAAGGATTTAATTTCCTCTTGTCCCGGATGGAAGGAATATTTACTTTGCTACGTGTGCTCAAGGTTGTGATTGCAATGGTCGAGTTTGAACGTTAGTAGACGGTGGGACTTTTTCTTACACTTTTAGTTTTTGGTGTAGTAGTTCTATCTATTACCGACTGTGTTAAAAACAAAACCCTTATTATAGGCAGAAGAAGTTTGTGAACAAAGCTGTTAATGTGAAAATGTTAATGTGTGGCATTTATTTCTAACTAGCTTTTGGCCCACGACATCGTTCGCGTGAAAATAGCTTTTGTCCGCGACTTAAAAGGCGACCAGTTTATTATTGACGTATAATATATAGTATAGTATTAGTATAATATTATCAAATTATTTTTAATTTTATTTATGGTTCATTTCATTAGGCAGCGTTGTTATGGTGGAAAATCGTATTAAAATAATTATTGTATCTCTCGGGAACAGTATATTTTCCTTTTTTGTACCCCTGTCAACTGTATGAAAAATTTCATGATGATCGTTTGAGTAGAGTTAGTTAGGAGAGTCATGAAAGAGTAAAAACCAAACAAATAAAGTTACTTTCGCATTTTATAATGAAAAAATACAATTCCTATATCAGTTGGTATACGTATATTTAAAAGAATAAGTACAGCAGGCTTACGCAACAGCACAATTTGAAGATCGTCGTGATCGTGATCGTAAAACAGTGTAAGATACAGTCAGTGAGTCGACTCCTCTATCGGCTTTTTTCGTTGCTCTAACGAGCAACTAAGATCATACACCATGAATTTTTATTTCACTATGAATAACTGACACCGCCTGTCAAATTGGTACGCAAAGGCACATTCGCTTCGTAATGATAACGACGAACGACCACATAGACTTTTTGTCTCTGCATCGCTTTAGTGACAATTTGGTGTCAATCAAGTGCCAATGTCAGCTTCAAACAAGTTTGAAAAATTATTTATTTACAGTTTTAATTATTTATGTTTGTTGTTTCAGCTCGTAAATTTATGAGAATGATTTGTGATTAAAGCGCTTACAAATGCAGAGACAGGAAATAACAATTTATTTAAAAAAAAGTATCAATCAAAATACAAAGATTTAAATGCTCCAAAGTACTGCTCCTTACGTACCTACGAATAATTATCAATTAATATCGCAAAATACAACGAAAAAGTGAGTGTAAAAGCGCCGAAGAAGAAATTCTTGAAAAATGTATACTAAAAATCCTGTATACAAGGTAAAGAAGAGGAAAATGGAAAAAGGAATGTGAAAATTTTTGAAAGAAGGTGGAGTTTATATCATTTAAATTTTGTATTACATGAATAAAACGTTTCATTACAAATCTGTGTGTAATTAAGCGCTAAAGATACACTGGGACGTGACGTTATTGGCTAAAAAATAGTTAAACTTATCTGTCCCCAGTAAGTCGATATTTTAAGCCTGTCCGAAATATATTTGTTGCTATAGTCTAGATTCCTTTTCTCTTTAACAAGAAATCATAATGCACAATAGTTTCATAATAGGTAAATGATCCAATAAAAGATCTTTCTCATATTGTGCTATACTGAGAGATATGTTATCGGAATTTTCTATACACCTAATACCTAATTGGTTGAAATGTCTACTACGATGTTGGTGAATTGGCGTTCCGAAGATCAAATCATTTCAATTCTGACAAAAATATATGTGGGGGGCTACTTAAATGGCCACTTTTCTATTCGTTCGCTAACTTAAAAATTAAAAATAAGCCATAAACTCCAAAATTACGTGTCGTAGGCTTGTCAATTCCATACAATACAACAATGTCTGTGATTTACATAAACTTGCGACGTATGACTTGATCGTTAAATTTATTTTTAAGCTTTACGTTAGCGAACGAATAGAAAAGTGGCCATTTGAGTAGGGGGGGCTTGTCTAGCTAGGGCGAATGGTGACAAATGCCTATTATAGAGGTCATAAAGTTCTTTAGACACATAATACAGTTCTCTATCTACAAGGACCGGAACCGCTTTGATTGGGTATTTTATAGACTTGTTTTAAAAAACCCTATCAATACGGTAAGCATATCGTCGACTAACCCTATCGAAAGGGAAACCCAATCATTTGGTAAGCTTTTTAACAGGGTTTTCCTAACAATTGGCTTAACCAAAAAAAGGGGTTTTCCGGTCCCCGGGTATCTATTGGGTACCTACATAATGTTAATATTCCTGTTTTTCAAAATTCCAAATTCCCTATAATATAAAAACCACCAAGTTATTAAATACCATACATTAAGGTGGCACCCTGAGTGAAAGTGGCGCCGCGGTGAATTTTGTTTAATATTATAATTCTAATACACGATTTTAATAATGTTTTACTTGGAATTTTTAGGGCCTACAGTCTAGCAATTTTAGAGGGTATAATTACATAACCTCGTAGTCACTGCTAGAAGTAGATAGCAAAACTGCTAAAAGTGGCCGTTTTTTACACATTTGCTATCTACTTCTACGAATGACTATAATGGACCGTCGCCGTCGGCCAACCAGGGTAATTTTCGATCTA
This sequence comes from Agriphila geniculea, assembly GCA_943789525.1. NCBI lineage: Eukaryota > Metazoa > Arthropoda > Insecta > Lepidoptera > Crambidae > Agriphila > Agriphila geniculea. The sequence continues at coordinate 3,558,277 of OX038877.1, read as the reverse complement.
TCGCATATTGGGACGAGACCAAATTGGCAAGATAGCCATTAGCTTGGTGTTAACAAAAATCATTGTCTGGGTTGCGAAGTAGGAAGCTTCTGGGAGATATGCCACCCTGAACATGGTCACCTATCGCTAAAAAAATATCGATCGCATATTTACGTAAATGGTGAACAGGGTCCTGGGTGGCATCATTACCTGAACTATTTTTTTGTGTTTTCATATCGATCGAATAAGGAACATGGATCACAAGAGCGTATAATATGAAATGTACTTACCTGCCCTGACCTCCTAGACGCTTCCTGAAAGCGACGCAAGACTATGGTTTTATATTCGCTTGGGACCTGCCCCACCCCCTGAATACCTGAATTTGTAATTACATGCCAATAGGTAGTCGATTATTTCTTTGGGAAAAGGCTCTATGTTTCTACCCTGGCCGCGCGCATGCTTCCTAAAAACTAACCAAGCCGATGTCTAACATGTTTGTAATGATGCCATCTACCATCCTGTTCACCATTTATACCAATATGCGATCGATTATTTTTTGCGATCGGAGATCATTGTATGGGAGGCCATATGTTCAGGGTGGTATATCTCCCAGAAGCTTCCTACTTCACAACCCAGACGACAATATTTGGTAACACCAAATTAATGGCTATCTTGCCAATGTGGTCGGGTACGAATATGCGATAGATTGAAAATGAGCTTCTGGGCCGACGGTCCATAAGGGAATGTAGTGATACCTTCTAAAATACTAGACCATGGGCCCTAGAAATTCCACATAAAACATATTTAAAATATTTTTCTACTAATAACTTATTAAATAAAAACTTCTGAGGCGCCACTTTTAGTGGGGTAAACTTAAGAGAAAAGTACGAAATGAACTGCAAAATTCCCTAATTAATCAATAACAACCCCCAAGTCATGAATGAATACCATACATTGAGGGAAAAATACCCAATAAGGGTAACATTTTGACGATAACGACAAGGTTTTGGAAAGTGGTATTTATTATCTGTGGAAAGCGTGATCTTTAACGAAATCGTTGTCAAAATTGTGCATTTGCGTAAGCACTTGCGAATGACCACTCCCACATGTTGTCTATGACGGAGGAGACCACGAAGATTTAAGTAGACATTCACGCTACGACATTTTTCAGAATCTTATGAATGTCTCTATATTTAATGTAATATGGTTCCTTTGATTTAAAACAATTTTTGCATTGTTACGG